>CP092881.1:5399580-5552347 GCA_030710605.1 Cordylochernes scorpioides | reverse complement strand
GGCGTACTGTTATAGTAAGTAGAGTATGGGCCGTGGAGCATACAGGTACCACAGGGATCTGCCACAAGTTCAAAAAACATTTATCAGCCAAATAAAACAACAACATTTATTAAGGAAACTCATTCCATACAGGACTCTCCCAGATGGGAGAAGTAATCTACAGTTATTTACAGAAGTTATGTACAGAAAGTGGAGAATAACATCGATCTTTCCTCAAGTTATCATCTGTGTTGCGCCTATTGTCTGTGCTGTTTCCAACCAAATAAAACAATCAGATTATCAGATTCTCCACATTGCAGAATAAAAATTAGTCCAAGTAAGTGAGATACATGGTGTGTCCACAGCGAGTCCGGGCGGAGGAGCCAGCCCGCCGCACTACCTTGGGGCACAGCCACTTCCAGCGACACGGACAACCTGGTCCTCCTGCTGCAGCCGGACCCGCTCCTGGCCAGGTCCCCGGGTCGCCAGGTGAGATCACTGGTGGATGGACGATGCTGTTATAGATATATAGAACACGTTCTACAGTTAATGAACTGAAGAATGGACAAAGCTTATGGAAGTGAAAAGTCTTTGATGTCGCCGGTCGTCTTTTATTATTATATATATTTTTTTAAGGAAACTGCGGCAATTTTTTTACACACTTGGTTATCTAGTGTGTCTTCAATAAAGGTAACTGTAATATATTTCAGAGTTATTTTCTGAATCTCGATATACATGCTAAAAAAGTATAACTTCCTTGAGTTTTGTCCATGAGTGTATATGTCATCTTGGCCAAGATTGGTCTACGGAATAATGACCGGTGTACAGCAGCAAATCCCGGAGCCAGGGACCCGAGGAGCCCCGTGGTCCAGCGACTCCGACGTGTGGTCTGAGCCTGACCGAGACGTGTCCCTGCAAAGGCTAGGAGTCCCCGAGGGGCGGTCACAGCTCTGCGAGGAACCCTACTTCGAGCCCAGGGGAGGCACCACCAGCACAGCCACTGAGGGCACGTCCACCCGCCGGGGGAATGGCCAGGCGCTCCATAAAGGTATATTTTCTGGAAACTCTCTCCTTCCATCACCAAACACCAACTTGTGTTAGAAATAACATGTATTTGATACACACAATGTTTCTGAACCAAAACTCACTTTAACGAAGCGATTACAGAAAATTCTATATAACCCTTTTTTCTAAAATGTGTAAAAATGAAATTTTAAAAAACATTTCCCTACATTAAGAGTACTAAAATTGGTAAACAAATAAAATTTTAGGAAAAGACAGGAAAGTCACAAAAGTAATTTTAATTCCATCGACATTACGACAAAAAAAGTGTGTCCTCGTCAAAAAAAAAAAAAAGTTTTGTCCCTTCAGTTTTGTTATAGAGTTCGCACTCTATTTATTTTTGCTTCTTTTTTTTTTCTGATCAGAACAAACTGCAGTTCCCACAACTGAGAATTGATTAGTTACTGGACTATGCGTGTCTGGATGCGGTGGTTAGTTAGATGATCAACGTGGGATGCGCAGGTCCCCGCACCAGCAAGTGGCGCCACAAGTGCGAGACCTACCTCCACAGCCTGGTAACTCTCACCCGGGGTCTCACCATCGACCTGTCGCACCACCGCACGCTGGGCAGCCAGCTGCTCACCCGCCTGCCCTCGCACCACCCCAAGGTATGTAATGTACACAGGCTGGAATCACACTCTTCCTCTACACACATGGACAAAGGAAATTATACTTTTTAGCATGTATATCGCGGTACAATAACTCTGAAATATATTACAGTGACCTTTATAGAAGACACACGAAATATAACCAAGTGTGAACAAAATTGCCTCTGTCTCCTTCGAAAAAAAAAAAAAAACAGACGACCGGCGCATTAAAGACTTGGTGGTGGTGTCTTTTCCATAAAGGCTGTGTCATTAAAGAGTTTTTACTTCTGCCCATGAGTGGATTTCACTATACTGAACGAGATATTTTGATAGGTTTTCGATAAAGCTCGCACACAGAACTGCCTCTATCTGCCCCTAAAAAGAACGGTGCCAAATTTCGGTAAAAAAAAAATAAAAAAAAAACGTTCCTTAAAGGTCACAATTTCAAGAACAGATATAGGAGAGAAGCTGTGTGATCCTTCTCACAAGCAGATATGTAAGGGCGTGAAATATTTTTTGTTTTTGAAAAAAAAAGGAGGGGGGGGAGGGTTATACTCTTGGTCACATCGTGTTAACTTTCTTTTTTAAATGAGTCAAAACTAAATTCCTTGAGATTATATTGTCAAATATTTATTATTTTATGAAGAGTTTATTAATTTTGATATTTTTAGTTTGTGCTACTCTGTAAACTTCTCTCATTGCCTCTTTACTATTTTGTAAATGTTGTGTGTGCTTCCCTTAAATAAAATTTCCGTGTCATTCTGAAGTTTGTATTTCCTAATATTCTATGTTACAATATTTAAACGAGATATTTGCTCAGTTTCACAATGTAGATGAACTTTGCTATGTTGGTGTACCAGGAACTGGTCAGCATAATCCGGAAACACGGCAAAACCATGGAAGACCTAGAAGATCGTCTTGAGGAGGTGATCTACAATAACAAGAGAGTCCAAGAACTCCTTAAAGAAAAACTTTTCAGAGGTAAGTGGAGCTATTCCGACGATGTACGCAGTGATTAATGAAATCTTGACAGGGAACGAGTTCCCGTCATCCCCGGAGGAGGTGACAGCCAAGTACGGCCAGCTGCTGGACAAGCTGTACGCCTGCCGGGACGAGATCGGCAAGAAGTCCGAGAATATCACTCTCCTGGAGCAGAACGTAGCCGAGCTGAAGACGGCCCGCGCACAGACCGAGACGGAACTGGCCATGACGAGGAAACAGGTGAGCGACCTTGAGAGCCAGCTGGAGATGAAGGACGAAGAGCTGAGCAACTCCAAGAACAACCAGCAAGCCAAGGCCTGCAACTGCTGGCAGTGGAGCATCCAGAGGAAACTGAAGGGAAGCCTCAACGGCGTCCAGGAAGAGTTCAAGAAGAAGATGGAAGCGAAGGAAAGTGAAACCCCGAAGAAGCACAAAGAAGCCTGCAAGCAGGCTATTTTTACTAACAGAATCAACGGTAAGACGCTGAGCGATCAGCACGAGGTACGCCAGAAGGAAGACTGGTGGAAGAGGAAGGTAGAGGAAAGCGAGAAGAAGGTGGAGAATCTCAAGATCGGCCAGGAACGCCAAATGCGAGCGAACGAGCATACCATCTCTCGCCTGCACTTTGACCTGAGCGCCAAGGACTGCGAGATCGCCCAGCTACAGAAGCGAGTCGCCCAGCTTAAAGAGGAACTGCTGAAAAACATCTCGTCCGTGTCCCAGATGGAAGTGGAACGGGCCGAGCGGATGGCTGAACTCAACGTGTCCAAGGCCAAGCTGGTGGAGATGGAGGAACGGTGCATCTGGCTCCAGAAAGAACTGCTCGCCGCCAACACGGAGAAGATGGAAGCCAAGGAGAGCGCCGAGAAGTCGAAGGAGCAGGAGATCCAGAAGTTGATAGTGGAGAGGGATCACCTCAAGGAGGAGGTGGAGAGATTGGCGAAGGAGCTGGAGCAGGCATCCTCGCTCCAAGATGGCTCGTCTCTGCGCTCATCCAGCGATATCTGGTGAGGACGAAACTTGTGTACGGAACCTTAAAATTCTGAGCTAACATCTGTCTGTGGCGGCTTCAGCAGCGTGAGCAGGAGCTGGACAAAGTCCTCCTTCGACAATCTCAAAGGTAAGTTCGCTGGTTCCTTAGCTCGGTTGAAATACTATGTCTGGAGATTTAAGCGCTCACTATAACACCAGGAGACATACACAAGCACAGACATTTAAACCATTTTTATTGACCGATAGACGCTATATGTAATTTAGGTATAAATTTAAGTATCTAAACACTCTACTACATACACACTAAACACTTATAGACATTCGGGGGGGCTCACCTAGCGATCCTCCTTCATATACTCAAAGGGATTTCGATGATCCCCATCATTTCCAAGAAAAACTTGGAATAACAAAGTTGTACAAGTTTGACAGTACCCTAAGAGGATTTGAAGCAATGGGTGCAGGTTACTAGAGCGGCGGACGGTGTGTGGCAGGCACCGAGGACTACTCTAAGAGGCTGCTGGTAGCCCTCACGGCGGAGATGCGCTACCTGCAGAACGAGCTGGGCCACCGCTCCCACGTCAACCGCCGCCTGAGGAACAAGCTGCGCCGCTACGAGGAGACCAGGCAGGCTGGCGGTACGTACTGCAGTGCGGGTGTGATCACCAAGTGGATTCCTAAAAACAAACACAATAGGTTAATTATACTAACTCCCAACTTCACCTAATCTCCAAATTACTTTTTTCAGTGTATAATGTTTTCAACCCTATTCATTCTTAGCTCTAAATCATATATGTATAAGGAGAGGCGAGGGAATAGTAATTTTAGTATTTTGGGGTGTAAATATAGGAGAGATATTTAGCTTGTGACCTTTATGTCTGACTACCCTACCAGACGTGATTGACAACAAGGCTGGGTGGCCCGTAGGTATGTCCACCAGCGAGGGCTCGCTCAGCATGTCGGACAGCGCCTCCAGCGCCCACACCTCCAACAGTTTCGCCTTCTGCAAGGACCGGCCCCCGGTGTTGCGCCTCGCGCTCAAGACCTCCACCGAGGACTCCGACCTGTGGTCGCTGCCTACGTCGCAGGGGGACTCGGGGCCCGTGGCAAGCGGTAGCGGCGGACTGAGGGCGCAGTTCTCCCCGGACCTGGGCATCGAGTCAGACTCCGCCGCTTGGCTGGGCACCAGTCCGCCCAAGTCCGACGCCTCGGGTAGGTCGCCCAGTGTCCTACAGCACCTGTTGTCCTGACCTGTCAGCTGTCCAGGGTACGGGCGCCGCCGCAAGGAGGAGCTGGACCTCCTCAAGCAGCTGCTGGAAGACAGCCTGGAAGAGATCGCCTCCACGTCAGCCAAGGTCAAGGAGCTGCTCTTCTCTGCCGCCACCTCCGCCTTCAAGGTACTCCTTCCTAACTCTTGTTCGTAAAGGACGGGTGGAACTGAGAGTTTCGATTTGACCAACTATCCCTACTCGCTTTACAGTAGAACCTCTCTTCAATTTAACCAGCTATAATTCAATCCCAATTTCTAATCTATCAAGGTGATCTCAACTAAAGGAGTAGACTGTACTTCCTTGCTCAATAGCGCACCTTTCAAGGATTGAAATGGCTGTTAGTTCGTCAGGCTTTCTGTATATTGAGGAATTATTTAAATTAATTCAATTTTATATTAACACAACACACAGACGGCGATTTTTTTTTTAATCTACTATGGCGACTTAAAAAAAATGGTTGCCTGTAAAGTCGGTTTTACGGGCGAAGATTTTACGTGACAACGGTAGAATATTTATTGATATGAATATAATTAAATTGCACAATAGGAACAAGGAATTGAATGAAAATAAGAATTGCACAAATTTTAACTATAGAAATATATTTTGTTTACTAAAACATTGTACATGTAAACTTAAACTTAACTAATTCCTATTTGAGTGATTTTGTTGAGGATAGGACGATGATAGGAGAAATATGAAATGAAAGGAAGTGTTTCTGCTGTAATGTGTCTTGCGAAAGTCAAGTCGATAGTTGTTCCTTTTAACGTAGTTGACTTAGAAACGTTTGATACGCAATCAAGATTATACGTATTTTTCATGAATTTAAGAAACGAGTTGTCAGGCTTTACGTTTTTGTTAAAATCACCACACAGAAGAATCGGTATACTAGAATCAACTTGCACGAACGGTGGCACGTACTGGCTGTTGTGAATGTACGGACCGAGTCCTTGCCATAGTAACATTCCAATATCCTGCATACTAGCTCCTGGATGAATATATACAGCACCGAGTATAAACTTGAAGCTAGTATTAGCGGCGAAGCAAGTAACTTCAGTCATGCACATGTCACCCTTGGTTTTAATGACACGAGTTACGTCTGTAATCGCAACTTGGAACACTTCCGCCGTAGATGTCGATGATAATTTACGATAGATCGCCACTCCACCAGCCGCGTTGGTATTTGAAAATCAAAACACTTATTCAGATCGAAGGTTCAAATTTTTGCTAAATAAATTTGAAATTAAATAAAATTTGTAATTGTAAATGATGAAGTCGAAAATTAAAACATTTACTTAAATTAGATGTTAAAATTCTTGCTCAACACAGTTTAAATAAAGTTTTCTTATATCTGCCACTTTTTCTTAATATTTGTAATTTTAAAGAATCAATTCGAAAATCAAAACATTTATTCAGATCGAAGGTTCAAATTTTTGCTAAATAAATTTGAAACTATTTAAAATTTGTAAAATAATAATTAATTAATTAATTAATTTTAAACTAATAATTTACTTAACACTATCAACATTTATCAATAGTATGACATAACCTATAAACTCAGTTTCTCAACTTTTGTGTCAATCTAACAATTAATCAATCAATCATAGTTTACGATAATGAAATATCAGTGTACAATTATTTACCTTTATTGTTGTAGTTGTTGTAAATGACGAATCTAAGCACTCCACATTTTCACTACAGACACAGCTGACGATACTTTAACCACACGTGTGAACTTGTATTATGACGCTTTCTTGTTTTTCCAACGCCAATAACGTTCGAGAAAGACAAAGACAGAGACTAGCATGCGCCGATTCAATGCGCCTAATTCTCTAGCGCTGCGCGCGCAGCTGCGTGCGATTTTTTCCTCATGCCAGCTCGCTACTATCACACACACAGACAGTATGACCATTGTAAGTTGAAGGTAACATACCTACATGATGTATTGACTGAGAGTCGGTGTGTGTGGTGTCACAAGAACCGGCAGTACAACACTCTGATGGAGGTGGACCACAGCTGCCAGAACATCCGGATCTGGATTGAGAAGGGAAAGAACCTGATTGGTTGCTTCTGGATCGCCATGTCGGAAGACCCTGAGGTAACAACTCCGCCCGGTCCATCACTGCAGTGGCAGCTACAGTGAGGTGTGCGCAGAGCTCCTGTCTCGGCAAGGAGATGTCATCGCTGAAGGAGCAGCTCCAGCTGGAGAGGAAGAAGAACACGGACTTGTCCAATTGCCTGAAGGTAAACCTCTCTCTAGACCTCTGGAGTAACAAGGTGTACCATTTTAAAAGGCCGTCTTTCAGAAGTGATTTGACCAGGCTTATCTCACCTAAGGAGTGAAAAAAGCTTCAATGGCACCCTATTTTTAAAAGTGCAATCTCACCAATGAGCGAAAGTAACTAAACAGGACTCTGTAAAAAAAAGTCAAACTGCTTTACGTAGTTTGTACGCTATATGTAGTATACTTACAGTTAAAGCAGTTGCTAACTACCCACCATGATTATCATGACCTGTACCTTGTGTACTAGGGATATTGTAGAGGAATGATTCACATTATAGTATTTTACAAATTGTTCATCTATTGTAGCGCTAGTTTCTTCAAGACGTTTAACAATTCTAAGTAATGAGCTCTCCATCTGTCTTCTACTGATTCTGTTAATAAAAATTTCAGTAAATTTTTTTTTTATCTTTCAATTTCACTCTTACATAAAAATAGTCTCTCCAATATGTTACATCCGATGTTTAAAACACAAGTTCAAGTAAACATTTGATGTTTGCAAACATCCTGTATTTCTCCACTTTGACTAGCCAGTATAAGATCGTTTTTACTCAAAAGCTTGCTTTGTCAGAATAAAACTCATTGTGTGTTAATACTTTTATTAATTTTTATATATATTAAAAGATAAGTGTGTTTGTTGCACAGATCACCAAGAAAGAGAAAACAGAGATGGAGCAGGCCATATCCTGGCACTGTAAGTAGCCCTCCCCCCCCGGCAGCCTGTCTGCAGCCCGCAGTAACAGCTGCGCAGTGTCCAAGACCTGCAAGATGTTGACGGAAGCCAAGGAGAACCTGTTGCGGGAGAAGGCTGCCGCCGCCAATGAATGAGCAGCTTTCCCTCTCTAGTCAGCCCTAGTCCCTCCAACATTCTGTACATAATACCTAGCTACTGCTGAAGTCATATTTTGTAAAACTACAAATTTATATACAATCACCACACACACACAGATTTTATTATATATACATAATATATATATATTTAAAAAAATAAAGATAATATATTTAAGATACTACAAATATAATAATATATTTTTCTGAAATGAAACAAAAAGAAGTGAATTCCCCTGACATTAGGGATTGTGCCAATACCTTTTAAAACAAACCAATTTTTAACCCATGAAATTTTTACGGAATGATTATTCGAGCCTTAGAGAACAAAGATAATGTAAATAGTCTTTTCTGTAGATATTTCTACTCAGTGTAAATATGGCCATCGCGCTGCTCCAGGGTGGATTAAACTGCGTGCCAACATCCCGGTCTCTTGGTCTTCTACACTCCACTTAACCTGCGCAGGGTCACAAAGAAACTGGTACCTAGTCATGTTGTGTTGTTGTTTCTTATCCCCTTGTTGAAGGATTACACCAATTCCATGTTGATGGCTTTGTGTTGTTGTTTCTTATTCTCTTGTGCAAACATAACAATTCCATTCATAATATGATGCACTAGCGCGCCATCTGTTATCAAAATTCGAAACTATTTTAAACGCTTAAGATTCTTTTTGAAATTAAACAATTTCTACTGTCTTATTACCTTGTGTTTATAATCTATAATCCAAATTGTGCCTTATCAATTTCTACTGCCCTTACTGCAATGGAATAATTATTGGGATGGTTCACCACTGATGAGCCAGCCCTCCCAATAATTATTCCATTGCAGTAAGGGCAGTAGAAATTATTTAATTTGAAAAAGAATCTTAGGCGTTTTAAAATAGTTTTTTTTTTTTTTTTTTTGCTTATCCCTAGTACACGTGGTACAGGCCATGATAATCATGGTGGGTAGTTAGCGACTGCTTTTACTGTAAGCGCACCACATGTCTACACATGTGAAAAGCAGTTCGACTTTGCACTTACAAATGCCAGAGCCCCGTTTGGTTACTTGCACTCGCTGGTGGGGTTGGACTTTTGCAAGAATCGGGGGCCATTGGAGCATTTTTTTTTTTTTTTAAACAGAAAAAAGTGCCCAATGCGGGTATCGAACCCGGGTCCTAGTGGTCGAAAACCAAACGGTTTACCCAGCCTTCCACCATTTTGATAACAATTTCATGTTGGTGGCTTTGTGTTGTTTCTTATCCCCTTGTACAAAGATTACACAATTCAATGCTCCTCGAGCATGGCTATGTGTAGATGACTCAAGCCAATAGTGTCATTACAAGACCCGTATCACTCATGTTGAGTCTACAATCAATTTCTGCTTGTAATCACAACAATTCTAATGTCTCTCCTCAAAGCTCACGTCCATAGTTCATTTAAAATACCTTTACCAAGAGTTTAACTTCAGTATCTCAGTAAAAAATCAAAACAGCCCAATGTGCAATATTACAGCCATATGGAAGTTTAAAACTGGTGGAACCACTGGGTGGGTTCACCACTGATGAACCAGGCCCTCCCATTAATTATCATCGCAGTAAAGTCAGTAGAAAATTATTTTATATTAAAAGAATCATATACATCAAATTTACAAACACAAGGTAATAAGACCAAATCCAAATAAATAAATAGTGTGTGATGTTTCGGTAACACTGTTGTTACCATCTTCAGACAAAAGTACTGAATCAATCTGTTTATAATCTATAATCCAAATTGTGCCTTATCATCAAATTTAAAGGTTTAAATTTCTTACAAGATTGTCCCATAGAGGAAATGTTGTTGTTAGTGTCCATCAAGTTGACTTTTGGTGACTTTATGGACAAAAATATTCTCCAATTTAATTTGATATATTAGAAAGAGAATAATTTTAGGGTGATTTTTTTTTCTTTTTAAAAATTGAACTGTTTCTATGCACTGTCCTTACTGTGATGGAACAATATTGTGAGAGACAGTTGGGAACCCTCCCAGTGGTTTGGCCATGTTTAATGGGTGTGGTAGATTTAGCTAGCGAAACTGCTGGGAGGGTTCACCAATGATGAGCCAGTCTCTCCCAATATTGGTCCATCCCAGTAAAAACAGCATATAGGAAGCCATTTTCTTTTTATATAATCAAGCTAAAATAGTTACATTTCTGTTGTTGTTGTTGTTTCTTATCCCCTTGTGTAAAGATTACACGAATTTGATGAGTTCATGCTCCTCGAGCATTACATTTCTTCTATCTAGATGTCACACTAATGACTTCTGTTGACTCTATTGTATGGTTCATTCTATTTATGTAGACTGTGTGTTGAAGTCTTGGTTAATGGCAGTGTTGTAAATCTTTGTCATCCTCAGTTCTTAGAATTTCATCAGATAGGATTATAACATGCTGTATGATGTTCTGAAAATGACCTACACACAGTTACACTCATGGACAAAACTTAAGGAGGTTTCTCTTTTCAGCAAGTATATTGGGATTCAGACAATAACTCTGAAAGATATTACAGTGATCTTTATTAAAGACATGAACCAAGTGTGAACAAAATTACCTCTGTCTTCTTAAAAATATATATATAATAATAGATAACCAGCAACATCAAATACTTTCAACTTCCTTAAGATGTCCATGAGTGTAGTTTGAGTTTCTTTAAACATAAGGTAACAAGACCAAATCCGATAAATTGTGTGTGATGTAACACCACCTTTACCAAACCATCACCCACTATTGTTGATTTGGCCTAAGTGATCTGTTGTTTCTAATGTCTAACTCCAAATTGTACCTTATCATCTTTTTAACCTCACATTTCCTTGTTGTGATAAGGTACAATTTGGATTATAGATTAGAACTACAACAACAATAGCCTTTATTGGGCACACGCGCCATACAGGATTCTCCCTGTAGAACAGAATAAATAAATAACAAATTAGCATCGTAGTTATATACAAATATTGGGTACTAGACGAATGGCCCGGGCAACGCCCGGGTTTTACCCGAGTGCGTATATATTTTAGTAATGTTTTAATTAAAATACTATTCGTTACAATTATAAATTGGCGCCGTGGATGTCTCTCTTGTGAAACGTCCCGCCCCAAACTGTGTGTGTCTTGAAAATATAAAATTAGAAATGTGGATTTTCATAAAGATATCATCATGTCTATTTTTATTTTTGCATTTCACCTACTAAATCGATAGAGATAATATGTAAGAAAGATTAAATATTTGTGCAATAGCCTATCGTTCAAATCTATATATATAATTGCCTTATTATAATATATATATATATATATAAATATAATATTATTGCGATTTCACCGCCACTCTGTGTTGTGACGACGATCTAAGTTCTATAGAGGTAGTCACTCACCTCTATTCTTGGTCGGCGGGGTTGAAGGTTCAAATTTAGGTTGTCGTTCTTACAGGTTGTTGACGCCGCAATTCCCAGAGAGAGTGTTTTTGTTGCATCATGCTGTGACGCACACGATGACCCAAGGTCATTCAGGGGTGGAGCAAAGCCTATCGCCGTCGTCGCAATGGTGGCGCTGCATGCGAGCTAAGTCTATATATCTGCAAATAACTCTAAGGAAATTCAAGATATTCAAGAAATTATTTTTCGGACACCTTTCCGGGGATATACCTAATAATATCCCAGAATTTCATGGCGATTGGATGTATGGTTTTTGAATAACAGGGTTGTCTAGAGGGGGGCAGGGAGGCCACGTGTTCGCTGGCGGCCAATGGGAGCGCATTCTATCCGTGAGCTTCAAAGCTTCAGACAAACAGACAGAATAAGGCAAATATATAAGTAGATTGACCTCTAAATTATCGAGTTGGATCTGGTGTCTGTGCTAAATATTTTGATTGAGCTGATTTCCAGTATTTATAAAAAGCGAATGCAAAGGGTCTGGATTTTACGACTTTTGCCATTAAAACATAAGGCGAATTGATATTATAGCCGGTCTCTTGACGAAGAATTTCTCTTTCTTCTTCCATTGCCGTACAGTAGAACATGTAGTGTGGAAAATCGAGACTAAATTCACCGTTGCATAAGGTGCATTTTATGGTCTTAGTTTTCAATAGTGAAACATGATTAATTCTCTGTACTACAAAAAGGCTTCTTACTTGTACAATGATTCTCTTTAAGGTTAGGGGGATATTGTCATTCAGATAGCATTCCATTGTAGGTAATGAATGAAAGTATTTATAGTGAGAGTAGAGTATTGATTTTCTTATTCTTACATAATCCAGCTGCAAGGACTGATCGGTTGCCGTTCTAATAATTAGGGGGATGTATCTTTGTAGAATATTGAAGTCTGTACATCCAACAAGCCATTATAGATGAGAACTACAAGGTAATAAGACTTAATAAAATTGGAGAGGAGTGGACTTCAGGAATTGGTTTAACCATGGAGATAAGCACCACCACCACCAAACTTAATAAATAGTGTGCGACGTTTCAATAACAACACTGTTACCGAAACATCACATACCATTTATTTGGATTTGGTCTTATTACCTTGTAATTTCCTTGTTGTATATGTGGATGAGGGGAAATACATTTTTTTTAAACACCATAAATAAATAAGACACAAAACTTACATTAAGTATAAGAATTTATTTGTTGTACCTAATATACAATATATAAATTATAATTTTAAAAAAGGAAAAAAAAAAACATTTCAATAAATTCTTTAAAAATGAAAATAAAAAAAGAGAGAGGGAGATAAAAAAAAGTAAGGGAGGGCAATGAAATAGAAAAAACAAAAGTTTAATATATATAAGCCCATGATATAACAAAAAACAAAATAACAATAATATATAAACTTTATATAATTTAGCCCACAGGTTATATGTACAAATAAGAAAGAAAAAAAATTCCTTTTTTTTTTAATCTTTTAAATAAATAATTAACAAGCTGCACCAACTGGAGTTCCCAAACTTCTGGTTCCCACCACGACTAGCTTTGATTGTTGTCTCCCTTTTTTTAAAAAACACAAACCAACTTGATATGTCTGGATACAAGAGGACACCCAGCAAAGAAAACACAAAAAAATGAGTTTTTTTTTTAAATAAAATATAATGGAATGATGAGATATAATTTTTTTTTCAACTGTGTATATTAAAAAAAAATGCATTTGGGGTAAATTCTTCAGAGAAAAAAAAAAAAAGGGGGGGGGAAATTAAACAAGAAATCTTTGGTTTAAAATAACAAAAAAAAGGAATTTTTTTAATAGAGAGAGAGAGGACTATGGGAGGGGGGGAGGGAAGGCACAACAGGAGGTGGTCCCAGAGTGTTGTTCACTGCGCATGAAGTAAATGCGTGGCCTCTCTAGGAGGTGTGAGGGGGGAATCTAGCGCAAGACTGGCAGCGGAGTGTCACGTAGCTGCCCCAGCGCGCAGGCCGCTGAACCAAGAGTTCCTGGTCTCCAGACTGTGGCGCAGCCTCTCCTCCTCCTCTGGTGTGAAGTGGAGAAGCGTGGAGACTATCTTGATTAGGTGCTGGGCCTGCGCAACAAACCACTTGGTGCACCGTGCTGCATGCGCAACAACTATTGAGTTGTGTTACACACATTGTTTAACAATTTTTTCAAGTAACAGCCAGTTCATGAGTACCATGCTGAGCAATATGTTGCATAAAAACTGATGTCTCAGCTACAGTAGAACTGTGGGGACAACAGCTAACTGCAGGGTCCTTTAGGGAGAGGTATCATAAAATATAAGGTAACAAGAACAAATCCAAATTAATGATATGTTTGTGACATTTTAGTAACAATCTTCTTCTTCCTTCTTCTTTCTTATCTCCGCTCAATCACACTAAGGTATCAAGCTTGTAAAGCCTTTTTAGTTTTTAGTAACTGCTGTTACTGAATCGTCACATACATTTCATTAATTTGGAGATTTGTCTTGTTACCTTTATATTTCTCATCTATAATCCCAATTGTACCTTATATATAATTATGGGAGATGCATCATCTTACTGGAGAGTCTGTGTGTTTGCCATTCTCTAGTGATGGTCACTCAGAGACTTCACTATAGTAGAAACTCCGCCTTTGCTGGTCCCAAGCCCGGATGAAAAAGGAGGAGGGGGAGCAGTAACAAGCTCGCTAAAAAAACCTGGGCTCAGCTGGCCTGGCTGATAGTACCCTGTAAGGGCTCCTAATCCAGGGATACAGGATGAGCAACGTTTGTACTCCATGTTAGGAGCGGCTGCACATGGCGTCTGTTCCTCATGTCAGAGACGGCCATTTATTTTGGAGCTAAGTCGGCCTGCCACTGAGTAGTGCTCCCAGTCTTAATGACAAAGGCAGACACATTCTACTTCACCCAGTCATGATCTCAAGCTTTACAAGCTTGATACCCTAGTGTGATTGGGTGGAGATAAGAAAGAAGAAGAAGACTATAATAGAACAAGGACAAGTAAAGCCACTCACCTCATTCTCCGGGACTGTCATGAACTTGAAGATGACATACTTGAGGTACTGGTAGTATGTGTCTTCCTCCGGTGGCGCCCCCTTGCGGCCACCATCTTCTGTTGCACTGTCATCCGAACCATAGTGGGCCTTCAGTTCTTTCTGCAGAGTTTTCTTGAGGTCTGCGATCCTCAGATGGGATCTCTTCAACTCCTACCACAACAACAATTCCTTTCCTTCACCCGAGATATTACTGAGGCCCCAGATTGATGTGTGGTGAAGCAAAAGATTTTCTACCTCAATGAAAACTAAAACTTTGCAAGAATGTAATCACTTCCTACAGTTTAAAAAAAAAAATCTTAATAATTTTAGTTTGGAATTAATAAAATGTTTGGATTATGGAAAAGATTCTAGAAAACCTACCACAACTATTTAATAAAGTTTAAAACAAGTTTTTATTTTTATTTTAGCATCAACATCCTTGTGCGTTATATAGGTAACATTCTGCTATCAAATAACTTCACACCTATATGGTCTTGAGAGTCTATATACAGTTAAACCTGTCTATAGCACCCCCTCTAAATAGCGCCTTCCTCTCTATAGCCCCCGATTTTAAACATAAAAATGTAAACATTTTACATTAAAAGTGACCTGTCTATAGCACCCTATTTTGGTGAGTCCCAAGAGGGGGCGCTATAGACAGGTTTAACTGTATATGTATAAATTTAAATTCTATAAATAGCATTGTATAAGTGTGGGGGGGGGGGGGATGGCATTTATTTAAAGGGAGAGGTGCCATTTTTTTTTAAATTGCAGCTACCAAGTAGTAGAGCCTGAATACTTTGAGATTTCTATATATAAATGGTCTGTAACTGGTGTTGTGGCTTATTTTTTTATCACCACCTTTAAATGTTTTTTTTACCTGGGTGATTAACATAAAACAAATGATCCGATGGCCTCCAATTCTTGCAAAAGTTCAATCCCAACAGCGAGTGCAAGTAACCAAACGGGGCTCTGGCACATTTGTAAGTGCAAAGTCAAACTGCTTTTCACATGTGTAGACATGTGGTGCACTTACAGCAAAAGTAGTCGCCTACTTCTACCCACCATGATTATCATGGCTTGTACCACGTGTACTAGGGATAAGCAAAAAAAAAAAGTTCTAAATGTATAGGGGTTAGGTTTTGAAACAAGAATACCATCCTCTTACAACTTAAGGCTATATAATAGTACATATATAGAAAACCCAACCAATCCCCAAGTAGAGGAGAAATAGATGTAGGTGTTGACTTAGGTTACCTTGGCCTGTTCAGCCACCTTGGTCTCCAATTCCTGGATCCGCTTCTTGTGATCCTTGATGGAGCCGTTGTGACTTAGTTCCACCACCTGCGTGGCACAACCAACCGTTTAAACACAGAATTCATTGAGGGACATAAAGTAACTTGACCACACCACAATTAATAATAGTGAGTTGTACTCTTAGGAATATGGAGAAGCTGTCTCATGTTAGAGTCGGCAACAAAGGCATCTGCTTCCATGTTAGGAAAGGCCTCAAAATACAGGCAAAGTCAGACTTTCACCAAAGTGTGCCTGAATCATTGTGCCATGATCAACGAAAGCTGCACCCCTATACCTCATTCCATGAGATCAACATGGAATTTGTGTAATCTTTACACAAGAGGATAAGAAACAACAACAACACAATTAATAATTATACATCGGTTGGTGGAAGGCTGGTTAAACCGTTTGGTTTTCGACCACTAGGACCCTGGTTCGAACCCCGCATTGGACACTTTTTTCTGTTTAAAGAAAAAAAAAATGCTCCAATGGCCCCCGATTCTTGCAAAAGTCCAACCCCACCAGCGAGTGCAAGTAACCAAAAGGGGCTCTGGCATTAGTAAGTGCAAAGTCGAACTGCTTTTCACATGTGTAGACATGTGGTGCACTTACAGTAAAAGCAGTCGCTAACTACCCACCATGATTATCATGGCCTGTACCACGTGTACTAGGGATAAGCAAAAAAAAAAAAAAAACAATTTGGTAACAGCACCTTACCTTTCTAATCCAAAAAATAAATAATAATAAAAAATTGCGATATAATTCACTGATAGATTCCATGACTGTGGGGATAAATATGAAGAGAACTTTTCCTTGAGGCATTTACTTTCTCTGACCAGGGTGGAAGAATGGTCTAAACCGTTGGTTTTCAACCACTATAACCCGGGTTTGATTCCCGCATTGGGGACTTTTTTTCTGGTTTAAAAAAAAAAAAGTGCTCCAATTGGCCCCGATTGTTTTAATAGTCCAACCTCACCAGCGAGTGTAAGTAACCAAACGGGGCTCTGGTACATTTATAAGTGCAAAGTCAAACTGCTTTTCACATGTGTAGACATGTGGTGTACTTAGTGAGCAGTCGCCTACTTCTACCCACCATGATTATCATGGCTTGTACCACGTGTACTAGGAATAAGCAAAAAAAAAAAAAACTTTCTCTGTCCATAAAATGATAAAGCACAATTTGGATTATAGATTATAATAAAAGAAAACAAGACCTAATCCAAATAATTTATTAGTGTGTGACGTTTCGGCAACAACATTGTCACCATCATCAGACAATGACAATGTTGTTGCCGAAACGTCACACACTAATAAATTATTTGGATTAGGTCTTATTTTCTTTCTCTGTCCAGTTACTTCCAACTTCACAATTATTGTACCTCCCAACCTGAGATAAGAAAAATCCATCTAGTCAGTCTATATAATTCTATGAACATAATAGAGAGACACGGGCGTTCTGAAATAGAAAAGGTATAAACACATTTTTTTACACGTTTAAAAAATATATAATTTCTGCTATCTGAATTGGAAGTAAACTGGAGGCCTGGGGACTTATTCAACAGAGAGAAGGAGAAATGAGTGTCCCAATATTGTTCATTTTATCTGGGAGAGAACACATGGAAATTTATTTTTTGAAAACAGAGAAAAGCTTCCCTGAGACAACCTTGCTATTACTGCACTCAGAGGTAAAGAAAAGACCAGACAAGTGACTGAAGAACAGCAGACTTTAATTTCTCTTCTTTTTCTTTCTTATCTAGTAGATTTGACAACCATCATGATTGGGTGAAGTAAAATGCATCTGCCTTTGTCATTAAGACTGGGAGCACTACTCAGTGGAAGGCCGACTTAGCTCCAAAAGAAATGGCCGCCTCTGACATGAGGAACAGACGCCATGTGCAGCCGCTCCTAACATGGAGTACAAACGCTGCTCATCCTGTATCCCTGGATCAGGATGAGCAGCGTTTGTACTCCATGTTGTATCCCTGGATCAGGAGCCCTTACAGGGTACTATCAGCTGGGCCAGCTGAACCCAGGTTTTTTAGTGAGCTTATTACTGCTCCCCCTCCTCCTTTTTCATCCGGGCTTGGGACCGGCAAAGGCGGAGAGTTTCTTTTAATTTCTACAAAATATGAATCTTGATAAGGCACAATTTGGATTATAGATTATAAACACAAGGTAATAAGACACCAAAACCAAATAAATAAAGAGGGTGCGACATTTCGGTAACAGCATTGTTAAGTTTCATTCCCTATATATAAAGATGGCACCTTACTTTAGCATTGGCTTTCAGAAGCTCCGCCTCTAGGGTTTCCACCTTGTAGGCTAGCCCTGCTTCCTGATTGGCTGCTTGCCTGGCTAGCTCCACCTTCTGGGACAGTTCGGCGTTGCGCAGCATTAGCTCGTCCTTCTCTGCGAGGTGACACAGGTCTTGGTGAGGTGACAAGGACTTGAGTTCCGGAGTTACCTACCATGGCTGAGGGATTGGTTGAGCTGCCGTTCTGACTCCAGTGAGTCCCGGAGTCCGTCCAGACCTCGGCAGTCCTGCTCCAGCTTCTCGGACTGGAGGGAGAGAAACACAGGTGAGACAGACAGCTAATGGAGGAATACTATTTACTTCAACAATGATAAGCCACATTTGATCAATGACCTTGTATAATTACACATTGGATAATTTTTTTAAAAATGTTAAGTCACAATTGGGTATTATCTCTGTATATATAAAAAATGAATGTTTGTATGTTTGTCTGTCTGTATGTCCGGTATACAAATTCGCAGTAGTTCACTAATTCAAACCAAAATTTCCATACATAGGTAAAAAAAAATACGGGGAAGACGATAGGCTATTTAAAAATATATATAAATCAATTATTAAAACTATATATTTTTAGTCAGAAAATGATGATGACGATATTGCTGTATCATGTTTGATTATCAGATACAAAATTATATCGGGAAAAAATTCCAAAAAGCAGAGACCACGGGGGTGAAACCAGTTCATTATTTTGTATGCAGGAACAAAATTCTAACAGAAAAACATTCATTCGAGCAGAAAACAAAAGCCAGATCATCTTTCTATAAAAATATCGCTTCTCAGACACAAAGTTTGGAGCGGGACGTTTCACAAGAGTGACATCCACGGCGCCAATTTATAATTGTAACGAATAGTATTTGAATAGGGTACATTTAATAGGGTAAAACCGGCTAGTAGATTATATACACAAGGCAATAAAGACCAAATAAAAATTAATAAATTTTATAAACATTATTTTTATTGAATTGGTCATATTACATTATGTTTATAAATCTATAATACAAATATGGTACCTTATCAATTATTTGTAAGTATAGAACATGTAATCAGGAGTACATTTTACCCAACACTGACTTCAATCCATTTTATATGTCTTTTTTTTTTTAATATCCTCATGCTTATTTTTGATTTCTGCTAAATAAACAGAGGGACCTGGTTATAATATTGGGTTTATAACAGCAGCTTGGTTATAACATCCAATTGAAAAGTTGGTTTAACCCACAACATCCAATGTTGGTCGGTTGATGCTATTGTTATAACATGATTCCCCACTTTAAAAATAAATATACAGTAGAACCTCCATGAGAGGACACCTCTCTATAAAGGACAGTTTCATTTGCAAAATTACCATTTTTACTATTTAGTAACTAAAAGGACACCTCTCCTTAACACTTAAAGCCCGGCGGACATATATTTACGTCCGCCAGGCTTTAAGTGTTAAAGGATACTTTGGTTCTGCAATTAGGTATTGTCCTTTATAGAGAGGGTTTTCTACTGTATATATATTATGTATGAGATTGCCCATCAAATAATATATTTTTTAGAAAATCTTATTTATGGGGTTAATAACAGAATGGACACAATTTCCTTTATACATATCAGGTTAACATTGAGGTAGGGGGGAAATGAAACAAATAATAAACAAAGTTAGAGAAATTAAAATGGGTTCTTGTTACCAAAGAGGAGAAGTAAAACAATCAAGGAAACAAAAAAAAAAACTTGAGAAGAAGGAAAAGAAACTGAGAAGAATGAAGAAAAGTAATGGGAAGTATGAAAAAAACCAAAGAGGATGGAGGGAAGGAACCAAATTAGGAAGAACTCTCTAAAGGAATAAATAGGGAGAATAAGGTAAAACACCAGAGTAAAAAGAGGGAAGAACGGGGAAGAAAGTAGAATTTAAAGCACCAAGGCTGGTAGAAAAAGTCAGTGATGTGAAGGAAAAGAACCAAGGAGGGAGGAAAGAATTGAGGAACAAGGAAGAACCCGGTTGAAAAAAAGGGAAAGAACAGGAAGGAAAGTGGAAGTTATAGAACCAAGGCAGGTAGAAGAAGTCAGGCATGAAAAGAACCAAGGAGGATGTTGGTAAAGGAACTAAAGAAGGAAAAACTTAAGGAATAAATAGGGAGAATAAAGTAGAACATCAGAGTAAAAAGGGGGGAAAGAACAGGGAAGAAAGTGGGAGAACCAAAGCAGGTACTAGGGATGAAAATAACCAAGGAGGAGATGAACCATCTGGAAGGAACCACCAACCTGCTCCTTGAGCTCCAACATCTGGGCAGATAGAGTGGACACCCTGGAGTGGAGGGCCGTGATTTCCTTCTCCTTATCCTGGAGTTCAGCCTGCCGTCAACACAGTCAGCTTCCTAATCACATTCCCTTCCTCCAGCTGACACTCAACTGGGATTGTTTCAGTCAAACTTTATAACACAGGAGTGATCACAACCAGTAGTTAGAGGCTCACGCTACTTGACACATTTAACAAAACCACTAACAAACAACAATAATCATCTGTTTGCATACAACAGAAATAAAAAATAATATTTTTTAAGTTTTATGATTGCTTTCAAAAGGCATTAAACAGTAAAACCCCTCATAAGAGACTCACAAATAAACAAATTTCAAAAATTGAAAAAAAAAAAAAGATTTTTCTGATTGAAGGTTGGGTTTTATTTTACAAAGGTTTATCGGATGAGTTCATTCATAGTAGGGTTTTGTTTCTTTTAAAATTTAATGGAATAAACAAAAATAGTTAAGAAATGATTGCATAACTATGACTATAGGAAGGCAAGTGTCAAGTAAGTCTTAGAGTTTTTGTCTAAACTGTGTCAAAGCCAGGCAGCTACCAAAGAAAGAATGAAGATTGTGGTCACCTTGTGCTGTGACACGGAGTTCTCCTTGTCCACCATCTTCTTCTCCATCTCCAGTTCCTTCTCCAGCTGCTCCGTCTGGACGTTCTCCAGCTGGGCCTGCACATGACAGCATGTCAGTTCTCTCCCTTTACTTCAACTACCTATATATATACACTCATGGAGCCTAAACTGGAGGAAGTTGTACCTTTTGGAATATATATCGGGATTCAGACAATAACTCTGAAAGATATTACAGTGACCTTTATTGAAGACACAAGATAACCAAGTGTGAACAAAATTACCTCTGTCTCCTTAAAAAAAAAAAAAAGATGACCAGAGACATCAAAGACTTTCCACTTCTCTAAGTTTTGTCTATGAATGTGTACCTAGGACTTCCCACCGTGAGAAAACTAAATCAGCCCCAGTTGTCAGCAATCCCAATTACCAGCACCTTCAGTTATCAATATAGACCCATTTATCAGCAATCCCAATTATCAGCAGTCCCAGTTATCAGCAATCCTAAATATATATGCATTCTCAATTATCACCACAGTTCAATTATCAGTAATCCCAAATATATATGTAGTCTCAATTATTAACAGTTTTATTGATCAGAAGTCCCAATTATATGCAGTCTCAATTATCAGCAATCTGAACTGCCAGTAGCCCTAATTATCAGCAGTCCCAATTATTGGCAGAACCAATTATCAATATTCCTAATTATCAGAAGTCCCAATTATTGACAGAACCAATTATCAATATTCCTAATGATCAGCAGTCCCAATTATTGACAGAACCAATTATCAATATTCCTAATGATCAGCAGTCCCAATTATTGACAGAACCAATTATCAATATTCCTAATGATCAGCAGTCCCAATTATTGACAGAACCAATTATCAATATTCCCAATGATCAGCAGTCCCAATTATTGACAGAACCAATTATCAATATTCCCAATGATCAGCAGTCCCAATTATTGACAGAACCAATTATCAATATTCCCAATGATCAGCAGTCCCAATTATTGACAGAACCAATTATCAATATTCCCAATGATCAGCAGTCCCAATTATTGGCAGAACCAATTATCAATATTCCTAATGATCAGCAGTCCCAATTATTGACAGAACCAATTATCAATATTCCCAATGATCAGCAGTCCCAATTATTGGCAGAACCAATTATCAATATTTCTAATGATCAGCAGTCCCAATTATTGACAGAACCAATTATCAATATTCCCAATGATCAGCAGTCCCAATTATTGGCAGAACCAATTATCAATATTCCCAATGATCAGCAGTCCCAATTATTGACAGAACCAATTATCAATATTCCTAATGATCAGCAGTCCCAATTATTGACAGAACCAAGTATCAATATTCCCAATGATCAGCAGTCCCAATTATTGGCAGAACCAATTATCAATATTTCTAATGATCAGCAGTCCCAATTATTGACAGAACCAATTATCAATATTCCTAATGATCAGCAGTCCCAATTATTGGCAGAACCAATTATCAATATTCCTAATGATCAGCAGTCCCAATTATTGACAGAACCAATTATCAATATTCCTAATGATCAGCAGTCCCAATTATTGACAGAACCAATTATCAATATTCCCAATGATCAGCAGTCCCAATTATTGACAGAACCAATTATCAATATTCCTAATGATCAGCAGTCTCAATTATTGACAGAACCAATTATCAATATTCCCAATGATCAGCAGTCCCAATTATCACACCCAGGGAGATACTCAGAAAAAATATAGCCGCATCAACCAGTAATCCATTTAACTCCCGATGTTTCAGTGACCCATGATTGTCCCAGCAAGTAATGTGAGTCAGCATTAGTTTCTCAGTTACCCCCCTTTGTATAGTAGAAGTTATTTATACAAATGGAAAACTTTAATGTAGCGGGAGACAGAGAGATTATAACCACACTTCTAGACAAGACAAACAGACTTACAATCTTGGATGTGGCAGAGGCCAGTTCCTCCCTCAGTCCGGAGTTCTCGGACTGGAGCCTGGACTCCAGGTGTTGGATGTCCGCCTGATGCTGAGCCAGATTCTCTGCCAGAGAGTCCTCCTGTTACAGACTCAGCTGGTCAGTGTCTTCGTCTCTGCTAGAGATAGGTCCGCCTATGGACTATGCTGCTGTTGGTCAGAGTAATTCTGCTTGTTTCGCAGCTGGCCTTCATATCTGAAGGTTGTTCCATCATGCATCATATTATACAAGGGCATCTTGAAGGAACATATCAACAATGAGTTAAGCAAATATCACAAAGATAACACAGATAGAATGCTCCTAAGCATGTGCTGAGGGAGGGAGTTACAGCCAGTAATGTAAACTGACAACAAAGGTGACAGAAAACATGACTAACCAGGCGTTTGACTTGCGCAGTCTTGCCTGTCAGCTTGTCCTCTAGGTCCCAGCAGATTTGTTCCCTCTCTTTGAGCTGTGCAGCTACTTGGCGCAACTGTACGCTCAGCGCTGAGTTCTCCTCCGCATCTTCCGCCATCTTGCCTGTCAAGTGGGAGATCTGTCATTACACCAGTGGCAAGCGTTACGTTGATTCACAATGCCGATGATTTTTTTTTTTTTTTTATTAAAAAAAATGGAGATTATAGAGATCAACTACATAAACTCTATAAGTGTAATCAAAAATAGACAGCATCAAACAACACATTTTGGCTTTTATTAGAAGCACTAAACAGGACCTTTGTGAGAAGCCGTTGCTTATCATAAAACAGCTTGAGGAGCATGAACTCATGGAATTTCTGTAATCTTTACACAGGAGATAAGCAACAACATAATTGCAATGGCTTAGTAGCCTCATTGTGGAATCTGATGATAATATATCACATGATGATGATAAACACAAGGTAATAAGACCAAATATAAATAATTAAAGTGTGTGACATTTTGGTAGCAGTATTGTTACCATCATCAGACAAAAGTACTAAATGAATATATCACAGCATGTTTTAAATAGTTACTGTTATCAAGAGAGTGTAAACAAAAGATAGCAGATAAGAAATTTTTCTAAGAACATCTAAAATATTATTCTTAGAATTAGAAGGGGAAAAGATGATGGTAACAACGCTGTTACCAAAATGTCACACACTCTTTGGTTATTAGAATTTGGTCTTATTACCTTGTGTTTATAATTTATAATCCAAATTATGTGCTTTATCATGTATCATGATAATATATCCTGATGATCATATATCATCAAATTAATGATAATAACTGGGGAATGGACTCACCTGGTTCTCCAGTGAGTTGATCTTCTCACTCCAGGTCTTCTTGACCTCGGTAAGCTGGAGCCGGGTCTCAAACAGCTTCTTCTCCAGGATGTCTCTCTGTTTCACATCATCAAGTTGTAAGTCTCTGTGAGCTACCTCACACTACTTTACCATACTTCATGGAACAACACTACCTCACTAACAAGATTTAGAACAGGCCATCTCAAGCCATTGAAGATAGTAAATAATAACAAATACTACCCTCCTTGCCCAAAATGTAGCTTGGCACCTGCAGCTCCAGAACACATTTTGGCTTGCATTAGATGCACTAAACAGGACCTTTGGGAGAGGTCGCTGCTTATCATCAAACAGCTCGAGGAGCATGAACTCATGGAATTCGTGTAATCTTTACACAAGGGGATAAGAAACAACACACTACCTCACTAATACAAGATTAAGAACAGGCCATCTCAAGCAATTGAAGATAGAAAATAACAACAAAATCTACCCAACTTGTCCAAAATGTAGCTTGGCACCTGCAACTCCATATCGTGGTTTGCAATTAGATGCACTAAACAGGACCTTTGGATGAAGCCACTCCTTATCATCAAACCGCTCGAGGAGCATGGACTCATGGAATTCGTGTAACCTTTATATAAGGAGATAAGAAACAACAACACTTTACCATACCTGAAATTTGCACTCACGGGGACAAAAACTTAAGGAAGTGGGAAATCTCTTTGATATTGCCAGTTATCATTTTTTTTTTAAGGAGACAGAGGCAATTTTAGGCAAGCAATAGTTATACCCAGAAATTATTTAAATAAAGAAAACTAACTTTTAGTAGGTGGAAGAGTATGAATAATTAAAGAAAGGTGCAAGGCCATCACCTGACAGAAATAACTAGAGATCTTAAGGAAAGGTCTCAATGTTCTCTTACAGTACTTATATATATCAGTGTTGGGCAAATATTAATTAAAATGATTTATTAAAGATTAACAATTGATTAATTGTAATTTTCACAAATAACAATTAATCAATTGTTAATTGTATTTTTACAATTAACAATTAATCAATTGTTAATTGTATTCATACAATTAACAATTAATTAATTGTTAATTGTATTCATACAATTAACAATTAATTAATTGTTAATCGCACTTTTCTAATTAACAATTAATTAATTGTTAATTGCACTTTTCAAATTAACAATTAATTAATTGTTTAGAGAAATTTAATTAATCTAACAAATAAAAAAATTACTGGTGCATAATAAACTGGTATATAATATACTGTACAGGCCTGCGTGTGTGGGACGTGGACGCAGGTACAATATAACTATTGAACTATTTAAATACACATGTTAGCAACAAATAAAAGACTGATGTAAATGATCATCAATAACTTTAATTAAGCATGATTAGATAGACAATGAAGGGGGTCGGTGGAAGGCTGGTTAAACCGTTTGGTTTTCGACCACTACGGCCCGGGTTCGATTCCCGCATTGGACACTTTTTATGTTAAAAAAAAAAAAAAAAATGCTCCAATGGCCCCCCGATTCTTGCAAAAGTCCAACCCCACCAGCGAGTGCAAGTAACCAAACGGGGCTCTGGCACATTTGTAAGTGCAAAGTCGAACTGCTTTCACATGTGTAGACATGTGGTGCACTTACAGTAAAAAAAGCAGTCGTTAACTACCCACCATGATTATCATGGCCTGTACCACGTGTACTAGGGATAAACAAAAAAAAAAAAAGAAAAAAAAAAAAAAAAAGATAGGCAATGATAATTTATAATTTTTTGTAATAATTTAAATTACATTTCAGTACCACTCTCTTCTCGAACATGCTGTCCGACAAATTGTGACTCTTTGGCAGATTTGTCATTGTCGCAAAAGAAAAAAGGCGTTCAACTGCAGCTGACGATGGTAAAGGTGTGTTGTATTTAATAAAAACACTTTTTATCTCAGGATATCTATTGAGTAGTTGCAAATCATGGCTTTCCTCTGCAAAAAAATGCAGCATCAAAAGTTCTGCTTTATTCATTGGTGCATCGGAGGAGCATCCGTTTTTTTCTGAGATTGAACTATCGGAGTCAGAGTCAAAATTGAAAAAAAGGTTTTCTTTGGTACTTTTTGTTGTTGCCACTGTTGCTACTATATTTCCACTAATTTTTTCGGAAATGCAGGTCTTGAAAACTTTTAGAATCTTGGTACAATCCGCGGGCTCAAAACAAGTCAACCATTTATTTTTGAATCTTGGGTAGGATAATGCCGCAATAGCCGCTATTTCAGCTTCAGGAGTGGTGACGTCAAGCATTTTTTCAAATCTCTTCTATACACTCTCTCTGTATGCCTTGACCAACGGATTGCAAAAGGAAAAGTTGTTTTTCTTTTCAATTTTTAGCAATTTTTTTCTCAGCGCAAGAAGGCACGGCAGAACTATCCCATAATATGCGTTAGTCTCACTCTGCATAATGTCGAGGGCTTCTGCCACTGGCGAAGTGCACGTCAAATACTCTTGTATGTATTCGAATTCGTTGTCTTTGATAGCATTTTTTATGTTTAATAATCTATGTAAGAGTAAGCTTTTTTCTTTAATATCGAAAATTTGCTGGAGGGCATCAAATAAGCTATTCCATCTGGTCTCACCAGGTCGACTTAACGTGTGTCCTAACACATTCTGCATTATTTCAGCACTCTTTGGTCGTCCTGCAGCCATCCACAAAGCATTACATTTCTTCATGATTGCAGCATGCATTTGCGACAGAGGGGTGTCTTGCTCGCTTAAAAGTTTGTTCGCGTCCGTAGTTGCGCAAAGGCTTAACGTATGCGCACAGCATCATAAATGGGCAGGAAGTAAATGCTCAGGATCTTCTAAATTTGATGATTCGTCGTCTTCAACATCTGATTCAGAAAAGGCTTCTGTTGGCTGAGAGTCTGGCATAACTTCATCAACAATATTTATATTGGTCAATTTGACACCGAACATTTTGAAAGCTTTTACGAAATTGCTGCCATTATCCGTCACCGATGCAACAATTTTATTCGTATTGAGGTCGAAATGATCGTTAATTTCTTGAATTATATCGGATAGTCAATTGTAGCTGTGGACGCCTTTGAATCCTTGACAAGCTAACGCCACTGAAACTCTGCGTAGATCATTTGTGATCCAGTGCGCTGTAACTCCTATAAAACTTCTCTTTTTACTGGACCAAATATCTATTTCTGTGCACACATAGGAAGCTTCTTTTAGTTTCGACTTTATCTTAGCTACTTGCGTTTCATAGTGGTTTTCTATACGACGTCCTAGTGAACGTCGACTCATTAGAGTTAGCCCCATTTCAGATATTTCCAAGTCCGTGAATATTTTTGAAAAATATGGATCTTCCACTGCACGTAATGGGATCATGGAATGTATAAAATATTTCAGAATATTTTCATCAAATTGTTCTTGTGTAATTTTATTCTCATTTGACTTCTCAGTTTTTACCTCGGATTTCTTTTTTTTTACATATCTTTTGTACTCTTCAATGCATTCTTGCCCGTGTTTTCGCTTCAGGTGACTCAAAAAGTTTGACGTTAAATGATGATATCCTTTAATTTTAGTTAATAAATCTCTTGGACATTTCATACAAAGCGCTGTGATTTTATTACCAGTGGACTCTTCAAGCAAGGATTTGAAATATGTTCCATCTAGCAAGTAAAGCCGTGCTTGCGAAGACGAACACTCGGCGGTGTCAGTTGGTGGAACAGGCGAAGATGTTTCTAATGACTCATTAATGTCCAAAACCGAAAAAGTCACTGGAATGTTACTGTCTTCGTCCATTTCGTTTATCGACGCCATTTTATTTCACTAGTCTAGAACAATGTATTCTTAACCAAAACAAACATTCACGTATGTAAAAGGCTTAACGTGACAAGAATAGTTCATCAATGAGAAGGATTGATTTTTTTTATACAGTGTAATTTTTTAAACCTTTCATTGAATCTGTTATTTTTATTTATTCTGTATTAATACATATTTAATTGTTAGTTTTAATTGTTTCATAAAACAATTTTAAAAATTAAATGCAATTTGATTTAATTGAAAAATTAATTGCATTTTATTTAATTGCAATTAATTTAATTTCAATTAATTTAATTGCAAATTGCAATTTAAAGATTAATTGCAATTGATTTATTAGCAATTAATTTCTTAGTCAATTAACAATTTAATTGAAAAATATTTTTTTAATGCCCAACACTGCCGTGTACACGCCAATATTTTATTTATCTTGTTCTGTTTGTAAATATAGTTTCATTTTTATGTCATAGTGTAATTAGCCCTTAGTAGAGAAAATTAACTTGAATCAGCAAAACAAATTAAATAAAAAATATTCCACTTTAACCAACAACCAATAGTTATCTATATATATACAAATGAATGTATGTGTGTGTGTGTCTGCCCTTTATGCCTGACCAAACCACTCATTGGAACGCCATGAAACTTTGGGAAGTTATTTAGTATAGTACTGGGAAGGTTTTTGAAAATTAATTTCTTGAATATCCATAGAGTTATTTGTAGATTTAATTCGAAAGCAGCGCTCCCATTGCGACGATGTTAACAAGTTTTTTTATCTATAAGTTTTATTATCACTAAGTTTATTATCTTAAAGATTATTTATCAAAAGTAAAATTTTCTACCTATTAATTGCGCATAAGTCAAAGTTAGTTATCGAGTATTTTCCAAGGAACTGGGAAAAAATGTTCACTAGATAAAACGATGATTTTGTAATGTAGAAAATTAGGAAAGACAAAATTCAGGATGACACGGCAATTTATTTGAGACAAGAATAATGATACAATTCCAAGGCAAGATACTATTCCATTAACTTCCAATTACCGAGGGAACCAATTAATATTGATTTTATTCAACTTATCGAGTATTTTTCAAGGGACGGGAAAAAATGTTCACTTTATCGAGAGAGATTCAAATTTACGAGTTTCAAATTATCAAAATATATCTATTATTTTGACAATTTGAAACTCCTAAATTTGAATCTCTCGATAAAGTGAACATTTTTTCCCGTCCCTTGTCTCAAATAAATTGCCGTGTCATCCTGAATTTTGTCTTTCCTAATTCTCTACATTACAAAATCATCGTTTTATCTAGTGAACATTTTTTCCCGGGCCCTTGAAAAATACTCGATAACTAACTTTGACTTGTGCGCAATTAATAGGTAGAAAATATTACTTTTGATAAATAATCTTTAAAATATTAAACTTAGTGATAATAAAACTTATAGATAAAAAAACTTGTTAACATCGTCGCAATGGGGGCGCTGCTTGCGAGTTAAATCTATAAATCTGCAAGTAACTCTAAGGTTATTCAAGATATTCAAGAAATTATTTTTCAGAAACCTTCCCAGTTCTATACTAAATAACTTCCCAAAATTTCATGGCGTTCCAATGAGTGGTTTGGTAAGGCATAAAGGACAGACAGACACACACATACATTCATTTTTATTTATATAGATATTTATTATATATAAATCTATATATAATATTTTAAAATAAAATAATACCAAATTTCAAGGGTCATTAACATCGAATTACTCAGTTTCTTGTTTTTATAGTGGTGACCCTAACTTTTATTTAATTTATTTCTGTATATACAAGGGGGGATTAATAAATAAGGTGAATTATCTTATTTCTTAAAAATAAAAAAAGCAAAAATAATTTAAACCACAGAATATTAAAATATAACATCGAGAGACCATTTAAGGTGTTCTGTTCTTTTTTCCCACGCGAGACTTATAAATAAACAAAAATGGAAGCTCCCTTGAAGGATTGCACCACGCTTGAACGCTTGAACAACGTGCAGTTATTCATTTCTTGAATGCAGAAGGTATTCAAACATCTCAAATATGCCAAAGAATGAAAAATATCCATGGTGAGGCTTGTTTGTCTCAAAAAACATTTATAAATGGGTTAACGAGTTCAAAAATGGACGAATTACATGTACCGATATTGAGCGACCAGGACGACCAAGTGTTACAAGCGACGCCAAGCATAATAAATGCGGTTGAAAACTTAATTTTGGAGGATAGAAAAATATCCATTTTAACCATAGCCGACAATTTGAATATAAGCTATGGGGAACTGTGCACACCATTATTAAAGAACAATTGCAATTTAGAAAAATATGCTGCAGATGGATTCAACCTTTCCTTAATTTGGACCAAAAACTTAACCCGGGTTTCAAAGGCTCTGTTAAAGCGGTATGAAGAGGAAGGTGATCATTTCCTTGACCAAATTCTAACTGGAGATGAGGGCTGGTGTTACCATTATGATCCTTCGACAAAACGTGCATCTATGGAATGGAAACGAGGCGACTCTCCAAGACCAAAAAAAAAAAATCAGGTCTCAACGTTCGGCTGGTAAAGTTTTGTTAACAATTTTTTGGGATGTTGATGGACCAATCTGTCTTGAATTTTTATCCTCAAGGCAACGTATGCACAGCGACCTTTATTGTGACATTCTTGTAAATAAGCTAAAGCCCAGTATAAGAAACAAAAGAAGAGGAAAGCTTAGTAAAGGTGTTCTCTTCCTTCATGATAATGCAAGGCCGCATACATCATGTAAAACTGTATCTACAATCATTAAATTAGGTTTTGAAGTTTTAGAACATCCTGCATATAGTCCAGACCTAGCCCCCTCTGACTATTTCCTTTTTGGACTACTAAAGAAGGAGTTAAAGGGAAAGCGATTTGACTCGGATGAGGATGTCCAGAAAGTGGTGCAAGATTTTTTTCACACGCTTCCTAAGAGTGCCTATAAAGAGGGTATTTACAAGTTGCCAGAATGTATAGAAAGCCAAGGTGATTATTTTGAATAAATCAAGTCCTAATATCGTTCTTATTTTTTTAAATAAATTATAATTCACCTTATTTATTGATCCCACCTTGTATGTTATAAATAAAATTTGTTAAAAATGGAGTCAAGCGCGCCAGTCTAATTGTTGAATTAAAACTGTCATTACAAAAGGGGGTTCCTGTAAGATTATATTTATTACACAACAAATTAAATTCACATATTTTAAAACCTCTATGCTGCATGTTCGAAAGGTTAGAGGAAACAGAAACTCACCCAGGTTGGTTGTCTATTGCACCAAAGATTTTTTGTACAGAGCAAGTGATGTTACAATTCGTGACGTCAAGGAAATTTAAATGTTAGAACTTTCTAATATGTATATTCAAATTTGAACATATTATATAGCTAAATAGGTTAAACCCTGGCACACAATCTCTTATATATTCGAATTAAGGTATGGAAACTATATTTAAAATAAATTTATTAATCAAAAGTTATATTACATAATTATTGAGGGAATTTTTTTAAAATTGATTCCACAGTTGGGCGCCATTGGAAGAATTATGCAAATTCCAAATTTTCATTAGCTAAATATCTGCTAATATGTATGCGGATCGTTGAAGTCACACGGCCAAGTGGTCCCTCCATCTCAACGCAATTCCACTGTCGTTGCAGCTTTCCTCTTCTGATGTCTTCAGCCACGTGCTTTTCTATCTTCTCAACATAGTCAGGGTAATTCAACCTGGACTTCAAATCTTGTAGTATTCCTGTGGTGTCGCTAAATAGGAACTCGGCTCGTCTATTAGGATCCTGTTCCAACAAGTAGGAATATAAGGTGACATGGCTCTTTCCCAACTTGTGATTGTGCATCTTTTTTACTTGTTTCTGACACATCTTCCAGATTTCCGATGTCTGTATGTCGAAGTCAATTTCTAGAGGCATTGCGGCTGGAAAATGATAGAGAATGTAATATTTAAATAATATTTTTTTAGCAACCTTGAAATTCGGTGCAAATTTTATTTCCTTTAAAATCTTTAGTAAAGGGACTTCATCTACATTATCCAAGAAGATCTTTAGTGATTCTATAGGCACTGTTTGATCTAGATAATCTAAATTTCCAAAATCATTGAAATTAACATCAGCTCCTGCTTCTAAAAGAGCATTCATAGCATCACTACTATGATACATATAGGCATAGTCAAATGCTGTAAAACCATCTTTATCTTTTAAATTCAAGTTAACGCCTAATTTGATGAATAACTGTATCATTTCAATGCTAGATTCTAGTTCTAGAGCCCGCATGAGAATAGTTTCAAACTTTGGATAGTATCTAAGATTAAAATCAAACCCAGCATTTATTAGCAATTTAACATTATTAAATCTACCCGAATCAACTGCCCAATAAAAAGCTTTAAGGTGTGATGTGGTATTATTTAGTTCTTCCCCTACATATTTTAATAAATATTTTAAAAATTTTGAAGACTTCTCAGAGAAATATAATAGTGTGTCTTCCATTGAGTTAAAAGGGAGTTTACTGTATGCTCCCTTTTTAATTAAAAGCTTGAATAATTTGAAATTCCCAACAAACACAAAAGCAGCCCAACGTTTTTCATATAACAAAGCAAAATTAGCTCCACATTTAATTAAATATTTTGCTATTTTAAAGTGGTTTCTTAAAATGCTCATAAAAAGAGGTGTAAGTCGTTTTTCATTGAATACATCAATATTTGCACCAGCATTTATTAAAAACCGACATAGTTCAATATTATTTTTCCATGCAGCAATATGTAACAGAGTGTTGCCCCTTAAATCCTTTGAGTTAACACCGCCTACCCATTTATCTAGTAATTTTCTTATTTTATCAATATCGCCTTTTATCGCGGCCTTTACTAATTGTGTTTTTTCTTTTTGGCTCTGGTGCCTTGACATAATTTTAAAAATTTATCTAAATGAAATATCGAAATTTGAATAACTGAAAGTTTCTTGCCTGAGTTGATTCAACTATGTCAGCAACAGAGATAATACAGCAAGCATAAAATATACAAATGAAAACAGATATTTATTAACAAATGCAATATATTCAAAACTTATTTAATCTGTTTCACAAAATGTTATTTTTATTATATTTTCGTTGATATTTTAAAAAATAATATATTAAATCTATATATATTCTAAATTTATAATATTTTCAATTATTTTTACCATTTTACATTTTCTCTATACTCCCAAGCAACACGCGTCGTTGATTTATGCTAGAATTTTCTAGGAAAGTTGCAGGATAATAAAATATGTTTCATCAACTCAGTTTCAAAAAATCAAACCTTTCAATTTTAATTTTAAAAAATTAAATAAAAATTAAACTTAACAAATAATTTAATTTTAATTCAAATTAATAAATAATTTTAATTTTTTAAAGATCTATTAGAAAACAATCCTTTCCTTATATCTTCTTCTATATATATAAAAATGAATGTTTGTATGTCCGGTATACAAATTCGCAGTAGTTCACTAATTCAAACCAAAATTTCCATACATAGGTAAAAAAAATACGGGGAAGACGATAGGCTATTTAAAAATATATATAAATCAATTATTAAAACTATATATTTTTAGTCAGAAAATGATGATGACGATATTGCTGTATCATGTTTGATTATCAGATACAAAATTATATCGGGAAAAATTCCAAAAATCAGAGACCACGGGTGAAACTAGTTCATTATTTTGTACGCAGGAACAAAATTCTAACAGAAAAACATTCATTCGAGCAGAAAACAAAAGCCAGATCATCTTTCTATAAAAATATCGCTTCTCAGACACAAAGTTTGGAGCTGGACGTTTCCAGTTCCAGTTCCAAATAACTTTATTAGGTGCCGCTCAAAAAGAGCAACCTAGATCATCATATTTTACAATGTACTGAGGGGAGTGATTATGTACTGGGGTTCATTTACAATTATAATTTATATTGATGTCGTTGGGTCCGGATTTTCAGGTCCTTGGGGATATTGTTCTTGAGAAGGTTTTTTTCTGGCTTGTTAGATATTCAAGGTGGGTTTGTTTTTCCTTTTTTTCCACTTTTCTTCATTCTGGCTTAATTGATGGAGAATATGTCGAGGTTTTAAATTTCTTATTTTCCTTTTTCCGCATTTGTAGTTTGTGGCTTCCTTAAAGGTGGGGTTTTCTAATTTTTCGGATTTTTCATAGAATTTAAATAATTGTCTAATAATGTAGTCATTGATGTTTTCGATATTTAGATCGTTCCAGAGGATTGTGTTCCGAACGAACCAGGGTGGAGACATGATTTTTCTGATCATTTTATTTTCGAAGCCTTCTAGCTTTTTAAGGATGGTTTTATGTGCTGTCATAAAAATGGGGTGGCCATATATGAGTATTGGTCTTATTATTGATGTGTTCTTTTGCAATGAAGGGATAATTTGCTTTTCGGTCCTAGAAGTAGGGATAATCGGTGTTGAGTAGCTTTCGCCAAATTAATTCTGTTTTCGATGTGTTTTTTGAAGGTTAGGTGCTCGTCTAGGGTCATCCCTAGGTATCGGATGTTCTCTTTCCATTTAATATTGTCTTCGAAGACAAAAAGTTCGTCTAAAGGTTTCTTAATTTTGTCTTTTTTTCTGGAGAAAATTATTGCTTCACTCTTTTGGGGGTTCATTGTGACTCGCCATTCTTTACACCAGAGTGTGGAAAAGATGCAGGCCTCTTGTAGTTTCATGTGGAGTCTGTCGAAGTCGTATGTCGAGGCCAAAATGGCGGTATCATCGGCAAATAGGTGTAAAGAGGTGTCTTCAATACAGAGGAAGTCCTCTATATATATGCCAAATAAGGTTGGTCCTGTGACTGATCCTTGGGGGACCCCGGCAAGGATGTTCCTAGCTGTTGAAAGTTCGTCTTTGACTCATACCTTGAATATTCTATTTGTTAAGAATTTCAAGTTTTCGATAAAGTGGTCCCAGCTGGTGTTATCGTGCTCTCTTGTAAGTTTCTGTGATTCTCTCCGGGCCGTTATGTAGGCTGATTTATCTCGGGGGTCGCAGGTTTTTTTCTTTTTTTTTTCTTAGTCTGTTGGTGGATCGTATTTTTTCTTTAATGTGAGGTGGATATCTTCGTTCTAGTTCCGGGTCCTTATATTTTGTTGAATCTTTCAAATTTTGCACCATTTGTTCTTCAATGTGTGTAATGGCCTCGTCTATTTTTGAAGATGTGTCTAGGATCAGTTCAGGAGGTTCAGCGATTTCCATTTTGTACTTGAAAAGGGCCCAATCTGTAATTTTTATTTTTGTATTTGAGTAGGAAATTTTGAAATCCTGTAGCACAAGTAGTACTGGGAGATGATCAGAGGTTAGTTCGTGCAAGACTTTAGAGTATGTGCTTTGGGAGATGTTTTTGTGCACGGTAATATCAATGATGTCTAGAGGTGAGTCATGATTAGGTTCGTCGGGGTAGCTCACATCTAGGTCCATAACGTTGATTGCGTTTTGGAGCCTTCTCCGGCTTTGGGTTAGTGGTGGTGGAACCCCAGGCAGGATGTTTGCAGTTTAGGTCCCCTGCTATGATGGTCGGTGTGTCCGTTGAAAAAATGTTATAGATATCGGTTTGATCTAGATAGATGTTTGGTGGTTTGTAGCACAAATACAGGTTCATATTTACCCCGTTTTTGTCTTTGATTGAAATTCCTGTTGTTTCCAGGCTTGAGGTGGTGGCATGAATAGGTGCATGGCTGTACTTCTTGTGGATGAATATGGCAGTTCCACCACCTTGTCCGGTTAGTCTGTCGTTGCGGAGGGTGATGAAGTTTTGAATCCTCATTTTATGGCACGGCTTAAGCCAGGTTTCTGACACTAGTGCGATGTCGATGTCGTGGTCGTTCAGGAATTCTGAAAATTGTTGTTTTTTGTTTCGGAGACTACACGCGTTCCAGTGAACGATTCGAAGGCTATTTTTATACATATTTTTGCGATTCATTTACATCTAAAAGTGTCTACAACGTTCTTCATGATGTTGGCTATTATTGCGGGGTCACTGAGAGCCTTTTTGATAGCGCTCTCTAGTTGGTTGACCTTAGTGGCTGAAGGAGGATTGGGACGTTCTCTATTAACATGTGGAGTTTACATGTGGAGAAACAGGACTAGAACCAACAAACATTGGTGAAATAAAAGCGATTATTGAATATCTAACAAATAAAAAAGCTCCCGGAACCGACGAATTGCCTAATGAACCTCTCAAACTGCTCCCTAATCATATACTAGCATCAATAACCGAAATCTTTAACGCCTCACTGCAGCTTGCCCACTTCCCTGACAGATGGAAAACGTCCATTATCTGTCCCATACTTAAAAAAAAGAAAATCCATGCATGAACCAACAAGCTACAGGCCCATTTCGCTGTTACCTGCCATCTCAAAACTATTCGAAAGAATTGTTTTAATAAGACTCAGAAAATCCCTCGAAGTAAAGAATCCTCTCAGACCTGAACAATTTGGCTACCAAGCCAAGCACTCAACATTGCACCAGCTAGTTGTCACTGAAAAAATAAGAAAAGCCATGGACCTAGGCCAAATAACAGGAGCCGTATTCTTCGATATTGCCAAAGCATTCGATAATGTCTGGCACGAAGCCCTTCTCTACAAAATGTGCAAAAAGCACATTCCTGGAGATATCATAAAAATAACGCAAAACTTCTTTACAAATAGAACATTCAAGGTATGAGTCAAAGACGAACTTTCAACAGCTAGGAACATCCTTGCCGGGGTCCCCCAAGGATCAGTCACAGGACCAACCTTATTTGGCATATATATAGATGACTTCCCCTGTATTGAAGACACCTCTTTACACCTATTTGCCGATGATACCGCCATTTTGGCCTCGACATACGACTTCGACAGACTCCACATGAAACTACAAGAGGCCTGCATCTTTTCCACACTCTGGTGTAAAGAATGGCGAGTCACAATGAACCCCCAAAAAAGTGAAGCAATAATTTTCTCCAGAAAAAAAGACAAAATTAAGAAACCTTTAGACGAACCTTTTGTCTTCGAAGACAATATTAAATGGAAAGAGAACATCCGATACCTAGGGATGACCCTAGACGAGCACCTAACCTTCAAAAAACACATCGAAAACAGAATTAATTTGGCGAAAGCTACCCAACACCGATTATCCCTACTTCTAGGACCGAAAAGCAAATTATCCCTTCATTGCAAAAGAACACATCAATAATAAGACCAATACTCATATATGGCCACCCCATTTTTATGACAGCACATAAAACCATCCTTAAAAAGCTAGAAGTCTTCGAAAATAAAATGATCAGAAAAATCATGTCTTCACCCTGGTTCGTTCGGAACACAATCCTCAGGAACGATCTAAATATCGAAAACATCAATGACTACATTATTAGACAATTATTTAAATTCTATGAAAAATCCGAAAAATTAGAAAACCCCACCTTTAAGGAAGCCACAAACTACAAATGCGGAAAAAGGAAAATAAGAATGGGTTGGGGAATTTCAGAAGGGTTTGGACCTGTAGGGTTGGATTTTTCTTTTTCTGTATTGAGGTTTGGTTTCTGATTATTTTGAGTTTGGGGCACTCTATTTATCTTTCTGTATAGTGGGCAACCACGCCAACTTGCTGTATGCTGACCCTGGCAGTTTGCACATTTAGGTGGGACTTCTTTTTCTTTGGTGCATTCGGATGTGAAATGATTTTCTCCACATTTTACACATTTGGGAGTTTCCCTGCATTCAAACTGAGAGTGCCCAAAGTTTTGGCACCTATGGCATTGTCCGGGGCCTTTGGGAGCCCTGTAATCCTCGACCTTGCACTTCATGTCGCAGAGATCTGTGATATTGTAAATTTCTTTATTCCTTGCAGTCTTAGGAAGGGTTACCTGGATTAGTGGGAGCTCCTCCTTTGTTCTTGAATTTCGTAGTCTTGCAAGTTTGGACATCTCGAATCCCTTGTTTTCCAGATCCTCTTGTATTTCGGGGATGGCGATGCAGCGGTCGAGACCTCTGACGACCACTCTAAGGCTTTTTTCGTCGTCTAGGATCTTGAAGTGGAAGGTGTAGTGGCGATCTTCCAACCACTTGGTAGCTATCCGGTAGTCTGATGTTGTGTGAGTCTGAACGTTGATGTATCGGCCTGATGTGTAAAATTCTGGCTTTTGTTTGGTACACTTGATAAGACCATCTCTAAGGCCTGACCATTCCTTTACTCCGCTTATCTTAATTGGTGGTATTCTGATCTTGGGGTTAGGGGTGAGATTGTTAGGTTTGTTATTCGATGTTTCGTTAGGTTTCTTTGATGGGTTAGAGTTTTTATGGTTGTAGGATGGGTTGTTGCGTGAGTGATGTGTGGCTTGTGGAAAAGCTGCTGATAAAATTATAATCAAAATTAATTTATTTAAAGAAATAAATTATAAAGAGAAAAGAAGCAACGGTTGAAGTAACGGCTGCCGGAGTTAGCCCTAGATGTTTACCGCTGAGTGGCCAGATCAAGTGTCGGAAGAAGCCAGCCACTAGAAAGTTCCAGATGACGCCCGCGCATGCGTAGTGAAGTGTTCTCAAAACACGTGCTTGCCGAGGCAAAGTGGGGCCGCCATTTTTCTGCCTGTATGTGTTTTGAAGCTTTGTCCCAGTTCGCTGAAGCAAAGTGCGGTCGCCACACTACTCCCCCTCCAGTAGGATCTTTAAAAATCCTATGTATTCGTAGAGGGAACTCTTGGTAGGGTGCCTTGTTGGGTTGGGATCTGGTCTTGGGGGCTTGAGGGAGGCACCTGTCCTTTTCAAATGTTGTTCGGATGTAATGGGTGGCGACCATCTTGTTAGCTTGCAGGGACACGATGGGTTGCTCAGCGATGGGTGTAGTCGCCGCGAGTACCAGTGGAGCTATTGGTATTGGGGAAGTAGTGACTCTTGCTTCAATGGGAGGTAATGACTGTTGGAGGGTGTTTTGAGGTTGGAGAGGTTGTGTTACCGAAGTTTGGGCGGGCTGCAAGTGGAGAGGAGTCCTTTCAGCCGCGTTATTGATTTATTTTAGGAAGAGTGGATGTTTCTGCTCGCAGGATGGAGGCAAAAGCTCTTCGTGAGACGGCATCTGCTGGTGCAAGGGATTGTCACTGTGCACTGGGGTGGAGAAAACAGTTTCAGGGGGGCACGAGATGGTGTTTGAAGGAGGGTTGGAGCAGAACGATGAGGAGTCCAGGGATGAAGAGTCACTCAGAGAGCTGGAGAGAGAAAGCAAGGTGGAGCTTGAGTTGGTGTCTTCAACGTTATGGACTGTAGTCACCGGGGCAGTTGTTGTGACATTCATGTCACGGGGTAAATCCGTCTGCTCCAGGTGTTGGAGGCTATTGGAGGTGGGAATACAGGGATCACAGTGCTGAGATGGAGGTGGCTTGGACAATTCGACCAGGATAATCGAGGGTTCCTGATCAGCAATGGGCTTAGTTTCTGAGACTTGAGCTGTTCATACCTGGCGTGACAGGCCAAATCGCAGGAGAAGTTGTTCTTTGAGCGCCGCATATTTTCCCGAAACTGGTGGGTTCTCTACAATGTCGTAGACGCAGATGAAAGCCAGTCTATCCAAATTAACGATTATTGTGTTATACTTGAAATTGTCGTCGCTGGTGAAGTTTGCAAAATTAAAGGCAGCTTCCAGTTGGTTGAGCCACAATGGAATGTCTTTGGGCAAGAAGGGTGGAGCCCGAAAAATCAATTTTGATATTTGAGATGGGGTGAGTTCCATCGTGAATGTTTGAGCTTCCAAGATTTGCCCTTGACGTTGGCCGTTAATTCTTCATTCGAGTCGTCCGGCTCACCAATTTTGTAGTATGGTTGTTGCGTGAAGCATTGGTGTGGCTTGTGGAAAGGCTGCTGATAAAATTATAATCAAAATTAATTTATTTAAAGCAAGAAATTATAAAGAGAAAAGAAGCAACGGTTGAAGTAACGGCTGCCGGAGTTAGCCCTAGATGTTTACCGCTGAGTGGCCAGATCAAGTGTCGGAAGAAGCCAGCCGCTAGAAAGTTCCGGATGACGCCCGCGCATGCGTAGTGAAGTGTTCTCAAAACACGTGCTTGCCGAGGCAAAGTGGGGCCGCCATTTTTCTGCCCGTATGTGTTTTGAAGCTTTGTCCCAGTTCGCTGAAGCAAAGTGCGGTCGCCACATGGTTTGTTCATGATTTGGCATTTTGTTTGGTGTCACTTCGATTTCCATTTCGACTGTTTCTGCTTCATGAGGTTTTTCAGGCTGTTTATTTTGTAATTTTGGTTCAGGATTACCTTGTGCCCTTTGGTTGGAGCACCAGGTTGTATTTTGCGTTGTTGTTTCTTTTGCGGCTACCGGTGATTTTTCTCTTGGGCGCTTCGCGCCGCATGTAGTATTGTGTTCTAGGTAGTTTGAGCGCAGTTCGCACAGTTCCCTTTCGTAAAAGTCAATAAAATTTATTAGCTTAGCAAAGGTGGTTTCGACCGCGCCGGAGTATTTTTTCAAAGCTTGAGAATCTTCTTCATTTTTTAATTCTGGGCATTTTCTGGAAGTTTCCAAATTGAATATTTACGGGTACCTACCGGGTATTTGGGGTTGGTAAAATTAGTGTTGGGGACTTCTGGCGCAGGGAGGTCTTCCATGGTTCGGGTTTTCTGCGTTGGACTCAAAATTCTTCCTTAGCGGGACGTTTCACAAGAGTGACATCCACGGCGCCAATTTATAATTGTGACGAATAGTATTCGAATAAAAGCATTTAATCGGGTAAAGCCCGGGCGTTGACCGGGTCATTCGGCTAGTAGATTATAAACACAAGGTAATAAGACCTAATCCAAATAAATAAATAGTGTGTTATCTTATATATATAAAAATGAATGTTTGTTTGTATGTCCGGTATACAAATTCGCAGTAGTTCACTAATTAAAACCAAAATTTCCATACATAGGTAAAAAATAACGGGGAAGACTATAGGCTATTTTAAAAAATATATAAATCAATTATTAAATCTATATATTCAAATTATTCTACTTAGCTCACGAACAGCGCCCTCTATCAAGTACTAAAAGGTTATAAATACGTTTAAAATCTAAATCTTCTAAGCTGGCAACATTGTTTTTCGAAAACACACGTTTCCGGTAAACAAGCAATATTTTTGCTATTTTTTCAAAATATAATTAATTAATATTTAATTTTTTATTATCATACTGCACCTCAAGCCTATTGATCTACTTTGGGTGAATATATCTTCTAAATTTTAACAATATTTAAAGATATTCCAATTTTAACATCCACAAGTTGGATTTCAAGATGGAGGCGGCACAATCCGGCCAGCCATCCAATAATAAACGGAGTCGGCAGGACAACGACGACTTCCTCCCATCGTCCAAGCACAATTTCACGTTCAACAGCTGTGCCAATCTATTCAATTTTGCCTGCCAAACTCTGGAAGCCGTTATGCTGGACGCCAATCTGGATACTTCATCGAAAAAGCAGCTGGCCATCAGAGGCATATTCCTTTTGATGGCTCAAAAGACAGAAATGCTCCTGGAAGACGCCTTTAAAGGAGTGAGTCTAGGACGCCCCCCGCCTCAGGTATACAAACCCCAAGCCCCGTCTACGCGGCTGCTGCAGATTCTATGCCACCAATAAGGCAGTTAAGTCCTCCTTTGCGAACCTGGCCCCAAACTTTGGATCTCACGTGGTGGTCAGATCCACAGATAACAAGGCCAACCCACGGGATATTCTCAAGGAAATCCAGAAGATACACCCAACGTTCGCGGCCTCCAAGGAAGTTGTGGCGTCAACAAAGTCGGTTGGCAAAGTTGTACTGCACACAAACACCGAAGAGGTTGCCAAATCCCTGGCCTCAAAACTCTCAACACTCCCCTCAAACCTAACATGCCACGAACGCCCTACCATCCTGACTAGGTATTGCCTTTTCAGGGTAGGCAATGAGGTATCAGATGAGGATATTTGCGAGGATCTCTCTAATAACCACGCCATCAAAACCCTCTCTGGTCAACGCTCCATTAAGTGGTACACCGCTCAAGAAATATTAGCCAGGACGCAGCAACAGTCTTCGTGGAAGTGGACGACCTTGTGGCGGAAACCCTGGGCCAACACGGACGCATTCCCATAGCCGGTCTGATGACAAGGTTTGAGCGGAGCCACACCCTGCGGCAGTGTTTCCGCTGCTGCGGATTCGGGCATCGAGCTACCAACTGTACTGCAGCCACACCTACTTGCTACAGATGCGGCTCTCCAGAGCACGAAGGCAAGCAATGCACAGCCGAAGCAAGCAAGGTACGCTGCTGCCACTGCAGTAAAAGAGCTGGTGTTGCCATCAACCACTTGGCCACTTCCGCCACGTGCCCATTTGTAAAGGCCAAAATATTGCAGTCCAGAAAACAATGTTAAGACCTTTAAGGATCTTGCAGGCCAACGCCCACAAATCTCCTTCTGCCATCTTGTCCTCACTGCCGGGAAGAGCCACAGACTGTGGATCACCTCCTCTTCTCCTGTCCAGCTTTTATGCTACACAGGCTACAGACAGCCCTACTGCTTGGAGTACAAGACTTCAGCCCTGCCCCTACTTACTGACTCCCTGCCGGCCTGGAACTACCTGGTTACCTGGTTCACCTCAGCATTCTGCCCCCCCTCCCATGACTAGACTTCTCCTCTAGACTGCTGTACAGCCCGGGTAGTTGGCGATTACGCTCCAGGAGCCCGGGTTATCTCTATTTTCTCTCTCTAAATCTTCTCAATATTTTATTAATAATAGTTCGCTTAATAACACATATAATATAAATATTTATATAACAACTGCTCTAATTTGAAATATTTGGTAGGTTTTATTTATTTATATATTTTCATTTTTAGATATAACTGATCTAATTCGCCGTTTAAAATAACTAATAATAGTTCGCTTAATAACACATAAAATATAAATATTTTTATAATAACTGCTCTAATTTGAAATATTTGGTAGGTTTTATTTATTTACTAGCGGACGTACCCGGCTTCGCCCGGGTTTTACCCGAGTAAAGGTTTGTCTAACGAATCTCTCGATAAAGTGAACATTTTTTTCCCGGTCCCTTGAAAAATACTCGATAAGTTGAATAAAATCAATATTAATTTGTTCCCTCGGTAATTGGAAGTTAAAGGAATAGTATCTTGCCTTGGAATTGTATCATTATTCTTGTATGGATGTACCCGGCTTCGCCCGGGTTTTACCCGAGTAAAGGTTTGTCTAACGAATCTCTTGATAAAGTGAACATTTTTTCCCGGTCCCTTGAAAAATACTCGATAAGTTGAATAAAATCAATATTAATTGGTTCCCTCGGTAATTGGAAGCTAAAGAAATAGTATCTTGCCTTGGAATTGTATCATTATTCTTGTCTCAAATAAATTGTCGTGTCATCCTGAATTTTGTCTTTCCTAATTTTATACATTACAAAATCATCGTATCATCATGATAATATTTAGAGCAGATTGTTGAATTATAACAGATAAATTAGAATATTTATCTTGATTACTTTTAGGCGAAGAGTTATTTCAAAAATTTTATTTGCTAGAAACCTTCCCAGTACTATACTAAATAACTTCCCAAAGTTTCATGGCGTTCCAATGAGTGGTTTGGTCAGGCATAAAGGACAAACAGACACACACACACATACATTCATTTTTATATATATAGATATATTTTCATTTTTAGATATAACTGATCTAATTCGCCGTTTAAAATAACTGCTCTAATTTGAAATATTTGGTATGTTTTATTTGTGTTCACTCTTTCTATTTATTTTCAGTATTATAATTTCCATGTTTCGAAAACCTATTTCAAAAAGGTCGTTAGAAATATGTAAGGCCTGAAATAGCTTTACATGCGAATACTTATGATGCCAAGCGTAGCTTAATGGTTAGGTGTGCGGCTTCGTATTTCCACAACCTTGGTTCGAAACTTAGCCTGGGTTTTTTTTTTTTTATATTATTGAAGCAAAGTTTTTTTTTTTATAGTACCAAAATTTCCATACATAGGTAAAAAAAATACGAGGAAAACGATAGGCTATTTTAAATTATATATAAATTAAATATTAAAACTATATATTCAAATTATTCTACTTAGCTCACGAACAGCGCCCTCTATCAAGGTTATAAATACGTTTAAAATCGAAATCTTCTCAAAATTTTATAAATTGTAGTAAGCTTAATAATTATAATACTTGATCTATATTGAAATATTTATAGACGCTCGCTCGATTTGAAGATTTAATCGTAACTAATCTGACTGTAAAGTTTGGAGCGGGACGTTTCGTAAGGAGTGACATCCACGGCGCCAATTTATAATTGTAACGAATAGTGTTTTAATAAAACATTTTATCGGGTAAACCCGGGCGTTGCCCGGGTCATTCGTCTAGTAGATTATAAGCACAAGGTATTAAGACCAAATCCAAATAAATAGTGTGTAATAGATTATAAACACAAGGTAATATGACCAAATCCAAATAAATAGTGTGTTATAGATTATAAACACAAGGTTATAAGACCAAATCCAAATAAAAAGTGTGTTATAGACAGTGTTGGGCAAATATTAATTAAAATGATTTATTAAAGATTAACAATTGATTAATTGTTAATTGTAATTTTCACAATTAACAATTAATCAATTGTTAATTGTATTTTTACAATTAACAATTAATTAATTGTTTAGAGAAATTTAATTAATCTAACAAATAAAAAAATTACTGGTGCATAATAAACTGGTATATAATATACTGTACAGGCCTGCGTGGGACGTGGACGCAGGTACAATATAACTATTGAACTATTTAAATACACATGTTAGCAACAAATAAAAGACTGATGCAAATGATCATCAATAACTTTAATTAAGCATGATTAGATAGACAATGATAATTTATAATTTCTTGTAATAATTTAAATTACATTTCAGTACCACTCTCTTCTCGAACATGCTGTCCGACAATTTGTGACTCTTTGGCAGATTTGTCATTGTCGCAAAAGAAAAAAGGCGTTCAACTGCAGCTGACGATGGTAAAGGCGTTGTATTTAATAAAAACACTTTTTATCTCAGGATATCTATTGAGTAGTTGCAAATCTTGGCTTTCCTCTGCAAAAAAATGCAGCATCAAAAGTTCTGCTTTATTCATTGGTGCATCGGAGGAGCATCCGTTTTTTTCTGAGATTGAACTATCGGAGTCAGAGTCAAAATTGAAAAAAAGGTTTTCTTTGGTACTTTTTGTTGTTGCCACTGTTGCTACTATATTTCCACTAATTTTTTCGGAAATGCAGGTCTTTAAAACTTTTAGAATCTTGGTACGATCCGCGGGCTCAAAACAAGTCAACCATTTATTTTTGAATCTTGGGTAGGATAATGCCGCAATCGCCGCTATTTCAGCTTCAGGAGTGGTGACGTCAAGCATTTTTTCAAATCTCTTCTATACCTTCTCTCTGAATGCCTTGACCAAAGGATTGCAAAAGGAAAATTTGTTTTTCTTTTCAATTTTTAGCAATTTTTTTCTCAGCACAAGAAGGCACGGCAGAACTATTCCATAATATGCGTTAGTCTCACTCTGCATTATGTCGAGGGCTTCTGCCACTGGCGAAGTGCACGTCAAATACTCTTGTATGTATTTGAATTCGTTGTCTTTGATAGCATTTTTTATGTTTAATAATCTATGTAAGAGTAAGCTTTTTTCTTTAATATCGAAAATTTGCTGGAGGGCATCAAACAAGCTATTCCATCTGGTTTCACCAGGTCGACTTAACGTGTGTCCTAACACATTCAGCATTATTTCAGCACTCTTTGGCCGTCCTGCAGCCTTCCACAAAGCATTACATTTCTTCATGATTGCAGCATGCATTTGCGACAGAGGGGTGTCTTGCTCGCTTAAAAGTTTGTTCGCGTCCGTAGTTGCGCAAAGGCTTAACGTATGCGCACAGCATCGTAAATGGGCAGGAAGTAAATGCTCAGGATCTTCTAAATTTGATGATTCGTCGTCTTCAACATCTGATTCAGAAAAGGCTTCTGTTGGCTGAGGGTCTGGCATAACTTCATCAACAATATTTATATTGGTCAATTTGACACCGAACATTTTGAATGCTTTTACGAAATTGCTGCCATTATCCGTCACCGATGCAACAATTTTATTCGTATTGAGGTCGAAATGATCGTTAATTTCTTGAATTATATCGGATAGTCGATTGTAGCTGTGGACGCCTTTGAATCGTTGACAAGCTAACGCCACTGAAACTCTGCGTAGATCATTTGTGATCCAGTGCGTTGTAACTCCTATAAAACTTCTCTTTTTACTGGACCAAATATCTATTTCTGTGCACACATAGGAAGCTTCTTTTAGTTTCGACTTTATCTTAGCTACTTGCGTTTCATAGTGGTTTTCTATACGACGTCCTAGTGAACGTCGACTCATTAGAGTTAGCCCCATTTCAGATATTTCCAAGTCCGTGAATATTTTTGAAAAATATGGATCTTCCACTGCACGTAATGGGATCATGGAAAATGTATCTACAATCATTAAATTAGGTTTTGAAGTTTTAGAATATCCTGCATATAGTCCAGACCTAGCCCCCTCTGACTATTTCCTTTTTGGACTACTAAAGAAGGAGTTAAGGGGAAAGCGATTTGACTCGGATGAGGATGTCCAGAAAGTGGTGCAAGATTTTTTTCACACGCTTCCTAAGAGTGCCTATAAAGAGGGTATTTACAAGTTGCCAGAATGTATAGAAAGCCAAGGTGATTATTTTGAATAAATCAAGTCCTAATTTCTAATATCGTTCTTATTTTTTTAAATAAATTATAATTCACCTTATTTATTGATCCCACCTTGAATGTTATAAATAAAATTTGTTAAAAATGGAGTCAAGCGCGCCAGTCTAATTGTTGAATTAAAACTGTCATTACAAAAGGGGGTTCCTGTAAGATTATATTTATTACACAACAAATTAAATTCACATATTTTGAAACCTCTATGCTGCATGTTCGAAAGGTTAGAGGAAACAGAAACTCACCCAGGTTGGTTGTCTATTGCACCAAAGATTTTTTGTACAGAGCAAGTGATGTTACAATTTGTGACGTCAAGGAAATTTAAATGTCAGAACTTTCTAATATGTATATTCAAATTTGAACATATTATATAGCTAAATAGATTAAACCCTGGCACACAATCTCTTATATATTCGAATTAAGGTATATGGAAACTATATTTAAAATAAATTTATTAATCAAAAGTTATATTACATAATTATTGAGGGAATTTTTTAAAAATTAATTCCACAGTTGGGCGCCATTGGAAGAATTATGCAAATTCCAAATTTTCATTAGCTAAATATCTGCTAATATGTATGCGGATTGTTGAAGTCACACGGCCAAGTGGTCCCTCCATCTCAACGCAATTCCACTGTCGTTGCAGCTTTCCTCTTCTGATGTCTTCAGCCACGTGCTTTTCTATCTTCTCAACATAGTCAGGGTAATTCAACCTGGACTTCAAATCTTGTAGTATTCCTGTGGTGTCGCTAAATAGGAACTCGGCTCGTCTATTAGGATCCTGTTCCAACAAGTAGGAATATAAGGTGACATGGCTCTTTCCCAACTTGTGATTGTGCATCTTTTTTACTTGTTTCTGACACATCTTCCAGATTTTCGATGTCTGTATGTCGAAGTCAATTTCTAGAGGCATTGCGGCTGGAAAATGATAGAGAATGTAATATTTAAATAATATTTTTTGAGCAACCTTGAAATTCGGTGCAAATTTTATTTCCTTTAAAATCTTTAGTAAAGGGACTTTATCTACATTATCCAAGAAGATCTTTAGTGATTCTATAGGCACTGTGTGATATGAATAAACTAATTTTCCAAAATTCAAATTAACATCAGCTCCTGCTTCTCTAAGAGCATTCATAGCATCTCTCCTATCATACATAAATGCCCGGTCAAATGCTGTAATACCAAATTCATCTTTTAAATTCAAGTTAACGCCTAATTTGATGAATAACTGTATCATTTCAATGCTTTTTTCAAAAATAGCCAACATGAAAATACTGTGAGAACCGTATCTAAGATTTAAATCAGCCCCAGCATTTATTAGCAATTTAACATTATTAAATCTACCCGAAACAACTGCCCTATATAAAGGTTTAAGGTATGATGTGGTATTATTTAGTTCTTCCCCTCCATATTTTAATAAATATTTTAAAAATTTTGAAGACTTGCCAGAGAAATATAATAGTGTGTTTGCCTTTGCATGAAAAGGGAGTTTACTGTATGCTCCCTTTTTAATTAAAAGCTTGAATAATTTGAAATTCCCAACAAACTCAAAAGCAGCCCAACGTTTTTCATATAACAAAGCAAAATTAGCTCCACATTTAATTAAATATTTTGCTATTTTAAAGTGGTTTTGTAAAATGCTCATAAAAAGAGGTGTATGTAGTTTTTTATTGAATACATCAATATTTGCACCAGCATTTATTAAAAAACGACATAGTTCAATATTATTTTTCCATGCAGCAATATGTAACAGAGTGTTGCCCCTTAAATCCTTTGAGTTAACACCGCCTACCCATTTATCTAGTAATTTTCTTATTTTATCAATATCGCCTTTTATCGCGGCCTTTACTAATTGTGTTCTTTCTTTTTGGCTCTGGTGCCTTGACATAATTTTAAAAATTTTTCTAAATGAAATATCGAAATTTGAATAACTGAAAGTTTCTTGCCTGAGTTGATTCGACAGAGATTGTCAGCAACAGAGATAATACAGCAAGAATAAAATATACAAATGAAAACAGATATTTATTAACAAATGCAATATATTCAAAACTTATTTAATCTGTTTCACAAAATGTTATTTTTATTATTTTCGTTGATATTTTAAAAAATAATATATTAAATCTATATATATTCTAAATTTATAATATTTTCAATTATTTTTACTATTTTACATTTTCTCTATACTCCCAAACAACACGCGTCGTTGATTTATGCTAGAATTTTCTAGGAAAGTTGCAGGATAATAAAATATGTTTCATCAACTCAGTTTCAAAAAATCAAACCTTTCAATTTTAATTTAAAAAAATTAAATAAAAATTAAACTTAACAAATAATTTAATTTTAATTCAAATTAATAAATAATTTTAATTTTTTAAAGATCTATTAGAAAACAATCCTTTCCTTATATCTTCTACTATATATATAAAAATGAATGTTTGTATGTCCGGTATACAAATTCGCAGTAGTTCACTAATTCAAACCAAAATTTCCATACATAGGTAAAAAAAATACGGGGAAGACGATAGGCTATTTTAAAAAATATATAAAGCAATCATTAAAACTATATATTTTTAGTCAGAAAATGATGATGACGATATTGCTGTATCATGTTTGATTATCAGATACAAAATTATATCGGGAAAAAATCCAAAAATCAGAGACCACGGGAGAAACCAGTTCATTATTTTGTACGCAGGAACAAAATTCTAACAGAAAAACATTCATTCGAGCAGAAAACAAAAGCCAGATCATCTTTCTATAAAAATATCGCTTCTCAGACACAAAGTTTGGAGCTGGACGTTTCCAGTTCCAGTTCCAAATAACTTTATTAGGTGCCGCTCAAAAAGAGCAACCTAGATCATCATATTTTACAATGTACTGAGGGGGGTGATTATGTACTGGGGTTCATTTACAATTATAATTTATAATGATGTCGTTGGGTCCGGATTTTCAGGTCCTTGGGGATATTGTTCTTGAGAAGGTTTTTTTCTGGCTTGTTAGATATTCAAGGTGGGTTTGTTTTTCCTTTTTTTCCACTTTTCGTCATTCTGGCTTAATTGATGGAGAATATGTCGAGGTTTTAAATTTCTTATTTTCCTTTTTCCGCATTTGTAGTTTGTGGCTTCCTTAAAGGTGGGGTTTTCTAATTTTTCGGATTTTTCATAGAATTTAAATAATTGTCTAATAATGTAGTCATTGATGTTTTCAATATTTAGATCGTTCCTGAGGATTGTGTTCCGAACGAACAAGGGTGGAGACATGATTTTTCTGATCATTTTATTTTTGAAGCCTTCTAGCTTTTTAAGGATGGTTTTATGTGCTGTCATAAAAATGGGGTGGCCATATATGAGTATTGGTCTTATTATTGATGTGTTCTTTTGCAATGAAGGGATAATTTGCTTTTCGGTCCTAGAAGTAGGGATAATCGGTGTTATGTAGCTTTCGCCAAATTAATTCTGTTTTCGATGTGTTTTTTGAAGGTTAGGTGCTCGTCTAGGGTCATCCCTAGGTATCGGATGTTCACTTTCCATTTAATATTGTCTTCGAAGACAAAAAGTTCGTCTAAAGGTTTCTTAATTTTGTCTTTTTTTCTGGAGAAAATTATTGCTTCACTTTTTTGGGGGTTCATTGTGACTCGCCATTCTTTACACCAGAGCATGGAAAAGATGCAGGCCTCTTGTAGTTTCATGTGGAGTCTGTCGAAGTCGTATGTCGAGGCCAAAATGGCGGTATCATCGGCAAATAGGTGTAAAGAGGTGTCTTCAATACAGGGGAAGTCATCTATATATATGCCAAATAAGGTTGGTCCTGTGACTGATCCTTGGGGGACCCCGGCAAGGATGTTCCTAGCTGTTGAAAGTTCGTCTTTGACTCATACCTTGAATGTTCTATTTGTTAAGAATTTCAAGTTTTCGATAAAGTGGTCCCAGCTGGTGTTATCGTGCTCTCTTGTAAGTTTCTGTGATTCTCTCCGGGCCGTCATGCAGGTTGATTTATCTCGGGGGTCGCAGGTTTTTTCTTTTTTTTTCTTAGTCTGTTGGTGGATCGTATTTTTTCTTTAATGTGAGGTGGATATCTTCGTTCTAGTTACGGGTCCTTATATTTTGTTGAATCTTTCAAATTTTGCACCATTTGTTCTTCAATGTGTGTAATGGCCTCGTCTATTTTTGAAGATGTGTCTAGGATCAGTTCAGGAGGTTCAGCGATTTCCATTTTGTACTTGAAAAGGGCCCAATCTGTAATTTTTATTTTTGTATTTGAGTAGGAAATTTTGAAATCCTGTAGCACAAGTAGTACTGGGAGATGATCAGAGGTTAGTTCGTGCAGGACTTTAGAGTATGCGCTTTGGGAGATGTTTTTGTGCACGGCGGTATCAATGATGTCTAGAGGTGAGTCATGATTAGGTTCGTCGGGGTAGCTCACATCTAGGTCCATAACGTTGATTGCGTTTTGGAGCCTTCTCCCGCTTGGGTTAGTGGTGGTGGAACCCCAGGCAGGATGTTTGCAGTTTAGGTCCCCTGCTATGATGGTCGGTGTGTCCGTTGAAAAAATGTTATAGATATCGGTTTGATCTAGATAGATGTTTGGTGGCTTGTAGCACAAATACAGGTTCATATTTACCCCGTTTTTGTCTTTGATTGAAATTCCTGTTGTTTCCAGGCTTGAGGTGGTGGCATGAATAGGTGCATGGCTGTACTTCTTGTGGATGAATATGGCAGTTCCACCACCTTGTCCGGTTAGTCTGTCGTTGCGGAGGGTGATGAAGTTTTGAATCCTCATTTTATGGCACGGCTTAAGCCAGGTTTCTGACACTAGTGCGATGTCGATGTCGTGGTCGTTCAGGAATTCTGAAAATTGTTGTTTTTTTGTTTCGGAGACTACACGCGTTCCAGTGAACGATTCGAAGGCTATTTTTATACATATTTTTGTGATTCATTTACATCTAAAAGTGTCTACAACGTTCTTCATGATGTTGGCTATTATTGCGGGGTCACTGAGAGCCTTTTTGATAGCGCTCTCTAGTTGGTTGACCTTAGTGGCTGAAGGAGGATTGGGACGTTCTTTATTAACATGTGGAGTTTACATGTGGAGAAACAGGACTAGAACCAACATTTAGGTAAAATGAATGTATCATCCAATGTAACACATTACATGTGTTATGATTTTGTCCATGGCAGAGATTTAATAAAGTTTGAAACTAAATAATCCTAGATACTCCACACATCGCCCACTCCACGTCTACACGAGGTATACTTTTACATCGTAATTTTTAAATTTATTTTGTCATATTCAATTATAGTATTATTTTTTTAATAAAAAAAGGTGGTTAACTAGGCCCCTAACATTTAAAGACCACCTTCACAAAATAAGTATGTGTGTTTATTCCAGATCTTAAGAGCATGTAAATGTATAAATTTGTATAATGTGTTGTTGTTGCTTCCTATCCCTTTGTTCCATATTTACAAAAATTCCACAGGCTGTGTAATGATAAGTAGCGGCCTCTCCCAAAAGTCCTGTTTAGTGCATCTAATGCAAATGTGTTCTGGAGCTGCAGGTGTCATGTTACATTTTGGGCAAGTGGAGTAGATGTGGCGGTGTCAGTTGGTGGCACAGGCGAAGATGTTTCTAATGATTCATTAATGTCCGAAACCGAAAAAGTCACTGGAATGTTACTGTCTTCGTCCATTTCGTTTATCGATGCCATTTTATTTCACTAGTCTAGAACAATGTATTCTTAACCAAAACAAACATTCACGTATGTAAAAGGCTTAACGTGACAAGAATAGTTCATCAATGAGAAGGATTGATTTTTTTTATGCAGTGTAATTTTTTAAACCTTTCATTGAATCTGTTATTTTTATTTATTCTGTATTAATACATATTTAATTGTTAGTTTTAATTGTTTCATAAAACAATTTTAAAAATTAATTGCAATTAATTTAATTGCAATTGATTTAATTGCAATTGATTTAATTGAAAAATTAATTGCATTTTATTTAATTGCAATTAATTTAATTTCAATTAATTTAATTGCAAATTGCAATTTAAAGATTAATTGCAATTGATTTAATTGCAATTAATTTATTAGCAATTAATTTCTTAGTCAATTGACAATTTAATTGAAAAATATTTTTTTAATGCCCAACACTGATATATATGCACCTCTCTGTGTAAAGGACAACACCTCAGAGCCAAAGTGTCTTAGGGAGAGATGGCCTTATTCCTAGAGAGCTGCTAATTAGTAACAATGATAATTTTAACAATGAAAACTGTTCTTTGTAGAGAGGTGTCCTCTAGTGAGAGTGTCCTCTCATGAAGGGAACTCTAGTCTTCTTCTTTCTTATCTCTACTCAATCAGGGTATAAGGCTTGTAGAGCTTGAGATGGTGTCTGCTGGGGATAAGTAGAGCTCATCAATGGATGAGTCAATGTGTTTTGGGGTTGCAGGTTGAGAATTGCACTATGTCATGGAGGGAACTCTAGTGAAATGAATTATTATAAGCAGCAAACATAAATAAATTCCGAGGAAGCCTCACCTCTGTCTTGAGGGAGTTGATCTGCTCGTCCGTAGTGAGAGGGAGTTCTTTCTCCCTCCGCTCCAGCAGCTCCACTCGCTCTGTCAGGGAGAGGATCAGGTTGTCCTTCTCCTCCAGGAGTCCGTTGGCCTGGACACATGCCAGGGGTGGAAGGAAGGATTTATATAATGTGGGAGTTAGTTAATACATTGTGTGGGTTATAGGAGGAAACACCATTCTTTTCTTCTTCTTTCTTATCTCCACTCACTCAATCATATTAGGGTATCAAGTTGTGACCCTTGATGGTGTCTGTTTGACAATCATCATGACTGGGTGAAGTAGAATGCCTTTGTCATTTAGACTGGGAGCACTACTCAGTAGCAGGCCACTGACTTAGCTCCAAAAGAAATGGCCGCCTCTGACATGAGGAACAGTATTCTCTCTAATGCTCTGTTGATGGCAAGTTTTATGGACATCTTCCTAAAATAACTTTAATTTGTTGTAGAAATGTGAGAATTCCTGTTTCTTGAATCATGACAATGCACATCATCCTATATACATGCTAACATAGTTATCAAAAGGAGAACTTTGTTTTTAAAAAAAAATCTCTAAAAAAATGTTTTGTATTGGCCAGACACATGAACTAATCCTCTAATTGGAAGTATCCACTTGGCCCAAATTCTTTCAAATCCATTGAGAAGTTGAAGGAGGAATATTTTTGCTTGTGATGAAGGCTAACAGGGAGGCAAAGATGTCAACTTTGAGGATTATGAGCAAAAAAAAACAAGATTCAAAGAAATAAAATGCTGGGAGCAGTCATCACTCCTCAGTAGATAGACTTATTGAATGAACGTCTCTGACACGAGGAATAGACACTCTTATGCTCTAATAGGGAAACAGATGTAATACCCAGAGGCTAAAAGTGGAGAAGGTTTACAAATCAAACCTTTTTTTTTTTTATGATAATTACATCTTATAATGCACAATTTGGATTATAGATTATAAACACAAGGTAATAAGACCAAATAAATAGTGTGTGACGTTTCGGTAACAACGCTGTTACCGAAATGTTACAAACTATTTATTTATTTGGTCTTATTACCTTGTGTTTATAATTATATCTGCAAGTAGGAATTCCAAAAAAAAAAAAAAAGGAATCAACTTACAAAATGCATAAATGGAAGAAACAACACACACATTGGGAGGGAAATAAAAATAATGGGGAAGCCAAAAAACCAAAATAGTATAACACCAACAACGGGACATTCATGGAGGCAGGCAATAATTGAGGTGGACAATAGGTGAACCAATAAAGAACTGAAGGTGATTCCCCCTCTCTCCGCATGCACATGCAACAACACGAGTGCAGTGTGCCCAAACCTGAGTCTTGTAGATGTGATAGGAATGCTGGACACTGTCCCGCTCGTCCGTCAGTGTGGTTAGACTCCGCTCAAGGCAGGCTGTCCGCTGGCAGCACTGACAGCCACCGGGTGTCAGGACAGAGCCCCCAGGTGGCCCAACATATGATATACCAGGCCGGGCCGTTGTAACGGACATAACCCAACCTTTAATGAGAGGCCCTCCTCCAGAAGAGGCCAGGAGTAATTACAGTTCAACTTATTTAAACTCAACACCCCATGGGATCACAATTTTATGTTGAATTAAAGTCAGTGTTGTGATTTATAGTTGGTTAAATTAGAATTAAAAGGATGATTGGGAATTTTTTTTTAAACTATTGAATTAAAGTAAGTCACTTTTTGAATGTGACTGCTTTTCACGTGTGTAGACATGTGGTGTACTTATAGTAAAAGCAGTCACCTTCTTCTACCCACCATGATTATCATGGCCTGTACCACGTGTACTAGGGATAAGCAAAAAAAAAATAGTCACTTGTATCAAAGTTATTATTTTGTAGAGAATAGATGTCACCTCAACTTAGTTCTATTCTTTCTCGATGTTTCAGCAACTCTCTGTCAACTTTATCATTTGAATTGTAGTTTAGGACCCGGGGCTCTGCCAACAATGTGGACACACAACTTTGGTTTTGCAGCTTTTATTCGCTATACAAAAAAAAAAATGGCCCCTGATTTTTCCAAAAGCCCAACCCCACCAGCAAGTGCAGGTAACCAACCGGCACTCTGGCACACTTGTAAGTGCAAACTTTCTTGATTAGGTACAATTTGTCTAGAAACACAGGGTAAAAAGAATTATTTGGTCTTATTAACTTGTGTTTCTATAAAAGAAGGTCTTTCAAGTCAAAAGGCTTCATTAGGGCCATGAAAGAAGAGCCTTGAACCCAGTTTTATCGAAATATTTGTTATAAGTTCCATTGTGTTTTGAATGACAAATTTTACAGTAGGTTGCCCTTTTGTTGTTTGCGTTCGTCAAGGTCAACTTGACGGTGGTGACCCTACATCTATTTAATAAATAACGAGCCTTGCTGGGATTTGAACCTAGGCTCCTCTAATCCATGTTGCACTCTCTACAACAACAATTATATGGAAAATAATAAATTCAGCTTATGTTTATTATAAGTATCAAATGGGAAAATATATGTGGCCCATTATAGGCATACAAAAAGACAACAAGAAATAGTATTAAGAAATAATCGATAAGGTATAATTTGTATTATAGTTTAGAAACACAAGGAAACTAAAATCAAATACATAAATAGTATGTGCCGTTTCAGTAACCATTATCAGTACATATTCAGCACTTTTTTCTGATGATGGTAACAATGCTGTTACCAAAACATCACACACTATCTATTTTGACTTGATCCAATTACTTGTGTTTCTAATAAGAAAACAAGAAGTAGAAGTAGAAGTAACTGGAGGATCCAGAGGGACACTATCCCAATCCTCCCAATCATAGGGCAGAACTCAGTCATTTTTTGTCTTTAGATCAATTAGCACCCACAGGAAGTTTGGAGTGAGAACAAGTGAGGAGTGGTGTAATTACCTTGAGGGTTTCCATCTTAAGATGGTCCAGCTCAGCCTTCAAGTCGTCTCGTTCCTTCTGCAAGGTGCCCACATTGCCTGGAGGTGTCTGGGACCTCAGGTTCTCCAGAGTGGTGCGGGTGGAGTCCAGCTCCGCCTGTTTCTTCACCAGGACCTCCTCGTAGGACTTCACTTCCTGCTCCCTCTGAAGTAGCTGTTCCAGACACACAAACATGGCAGAGGTGTGATCACTCACAGAGGTAAGGACGGTATACTGACCAAGTTGGGTAAAAATATCAGGCCTTCAGGGTAAAGAGAGTATCTTTTCAAAAACCTTTTTAATCTCTAGCTTTCAGGTACAAATGTGCTGGCAGACTCTCTGGCAAAGGCTGGAGCTCTTGGCCTACCTGAAGCAAGAGAATCTACCACCCAACTAGACAAAAGAGACCTCCTCCGTACCATCAAAACCCAATGCCTGCAGGAATGGAAATCTGATTATGCACATGACTGGTACAGAGCAGGAGGGACAAGCACCGGTTCTGTCCTCCCAAGAGAACAACAGTCTTTGATTTCCAGACTTAAGTCTGGTCATCTACAGACAATGACTTTCCAGAATGGTTGCAGGGTTTTCCCACTATGTACTAAGTGCAATTCTCAGCCTGCAACCCCAAAACACATTATTGACTGTATTGACTCATCCATTGATGAGCTCTACTCTTCCCCGGCAGACACCATCAACAAGCTTTACAAGCTTGATACCCTAATATGATTGAGTGGAGATAAGAAAGAAGAAGAGGTACAAACGCTCTTCTACAGGAGAAAACATGGTATAATGTTCTACAGTTTTGTCCCGTAGAAGGGTGTTTGTGCCCGAAAGCTAGAGATTAAAAAGATTTTTGAAAAGATACTTTTCCCTGGATACCTGATATTTTTACTCAATATTGATACAAAGGTTTATTGAATTACCAACCAAGTGTTTGATCTTGGCCATCTCCTGGGTCTGGAAGCTGCTCAGCTCGTCCTGGTTCTCCACCAGGTTCTGGAGCTGGGACTCAGTGTGCTGGAGCTTCTCCTCCAGCTCTGACTTCTCCTGTGGGCCACACACACACCAGTGTAGATAGCTACACCTAGTATCTTGACTCCCTACACTGTATGTGTGTTCTTGTACAGATAGGACTTTGTGGATAACCATGCCATGAGAAGAATGGCAACATTTTTAGCACAGTAGAACACAACCTCTCTGTAAAGGACAACACCTAGTTGCATAGCCATAGTGTCTTTTAGAGAGAGGTGTCTTCTTACCAGAGAGTAGCTAACACGTAAAAATGGTATTTTAGGCAATGAAAACTGTCCTTTGCAGAGAGCTGCTCTCAAGTATGAGTGTCCTCTTAAGGTGGTTCGACTGCATATAGCAAATATAGCACTATATATAAGCAACTGTCAGATGTTCAATTAAGGGGATGTTTTTTTTTCCCCTAATTATACTATCTGATCCTGTAAATATATCCCTTTGTTCATATCACATTTAAAAATATTGTTTATTTGTTTTACAAACAAGGTTGCTCCATTGAAAACCCCACATTCATACAGACAGAGCTCCATCTAAAGTACACTAATGGACAAAACTTAAGTGGAAAGTCTGTCTTTGATGTTGACAGTCGTCTATTTTTTACTATTTTGTTGAAGGAGACAGAGGCAATTGGTTATCTCGTGTGTCTTTAATAAAGGTCACTGTATATAAAAAAAAAAACTTTCAGAGTTATAGTCTGAATCCCGATATACATGCTAAAAGGTACAACTTCCTTAAGTTTTGTTCACGAGCATAGAAGCACATATATATCATGGAGAGGAAACATGCGAGACATTAGTGTACGGGAGCTAGAGAGTTAACTTGCAAATCACAGTCCCATGGCACCTACCAGAATCAATTTCTTCAGCTTCACTTTCCACTCTCTCTCCCTCTTGGCCCAAGCTGCCTGGAAGGACTCCATGGTATCTGGACAGACCGTGGTTCAATACTGTACTTGTCCTATCTATAATGATAAGGTACAATTTGGATCATAGATTAGAAACAAAAGGTAACAAGATACCAAATCCTATAATTAGTGAAATGTTTGTGATGTTTCGGTTACAGCATTGTTATCAACATTAGATACAGTATTGATCAAAAGGTAACAAGACACCAAATCTCCAAATTAATGAAATGTATGTGATGTTTCGACAACAGCGTTGTTACCATCATTAGAAACAGTACTGATCAAAAGGTAAACAAGAGAACACAAATCCTATAATTAGTGAAATGTTCGTGATGCTTCAGTAATATCACGAACATTTCAATAATGATAGGATTTGTGTTCTCTTGTTTTACCTATTCATCAGTTCTGTGTTTGATGATAGTAACAATGCTGTTGTCGAAACATCACATACATTTCATTAATTTGGAGATTTGGTGTCTTGTTACCTTTTGATCAGTTCTGTGCCCAATGATCATCTTGAAGACAAAGGTTGCCTGGCCGGGGCATTCATAGTTCTTTAAAATAAAAATAATAATAAAAAAACTTCGGCCAGAAAATTTTGAACATTGTCTAATGATGGTAACAATTCTGTTGCAGAAACTTCACAAATATTTCACTAATTATAAGATTTGTGGCCTTATTTTTAACTTTTGACCTATCTACTTCAAAATCTATGAAAAGGTTCGAGACTCACAGCAAATATACTAAATAATATTGTGAAAAAACCATTTCAAAACACTGTGGATGAGAGAGAGAGAATCTCTTGAAATAATTTGTTCAAATTTGTTTTTTTTTTATTACTATTTTCTTAAATCCAAGCATACTCATATGAGAAGAATTCAATTGCTAAATAGACAACTAAAACCCCCAAAACAGAGTGGAATTAAGTAGGAAGTGTTGGAAAATATTGAAGAGTTTCAATACTCTCCATTACATTACTGGAAGACAGCATCAAACGACACTTACAAGATTTATAACAGGCCATCTCAAGCCATTGAAGATAGAAAATAACAACAAAATCTACCCCACTTGCCCAAAATGTAGCTTGGCACCTGCAGCTCCAGAACACATTTTGCCTTGCATTAGATGCACTAAACAGGACCTTTGGGAGAGGCCGCTGCTTATCATAAAACAGCTCGAGGAGCATGAACTCATGGAATTTGTGTAATTTTTACACAAGGGGATAAGAAACCCATTACTGGAATGAGAGAAGAAAGAACAACATATGCTTGGATACATTGATAATATTAGAAGAGATACAGATAAGATAAAACTGGCCGAGACATAAGTGGTGCTATCTTTACACCAAAATTCTGTTGGGTAGAGAGGGGGGGAATTATTATTCTTTCAAAGTTCATCTTGAATTCTTGGTTTAGGGCGCAAAACAAACCTAAGAGCAAGACATTTAGATGACGATAGAAATATGTATAACTACTTGCCATGTACAAACCTTTTCATCAAATACTAGACAAAAGACTATTTACACTCATGGACAAAACTTAAGAAAGATAAGGCACAATTTGGATTATAGATTATAAACACAAGGTAATAAGACCAAATCCAAATAAATAGTGTGTGACGTTTTGGTAACAGCGTTGTTACCATCTTCAGACAAAAGTACTGAATGAGAAATTTTACCACAGCATGTTTTAAAGAACAGTAACTATTTAAAACATGCTGTGGTAAAATTACCTTGTGAAAACTTAAGCAAGTTTCATATTTTGATGTCACCAGTCATCTCTATTTTTGTTTAAAAGAGACAGATACAATTTTGTTCACACTTCAATAAAGGTCACACAGTAATATCTTTCAGAGTTGAATCTTGATATACATGCTAAAAGGTACAACTTCCTTAAGTTTTGTCCATGAGTGTATCTTTCAGAGTTATTGTCTGAATCCTGATATACATGCTGAAAGGTATAACTTCCTCAAGTTTTGTCCTTGAGTATATTATCCAAATGTATAAATAGCAAGTCTAGAGAGAGGGGAGCTGTGCTTAAAGAACACCTCCACATCAATAAACTTAGATTTTAAAAAATTAACACTGAAGTTTGAGAGCTGATGTGATAAAAAGTCTAATACAGAGGACTTTTATTAAAAAAAAAACAGCACATTTAGGAAATGGGAATCACAACAGAGAAGAGTAAGCTGGGCTGTGGTAAAACAACCTTGCTACCGTAGACCCTGTTAGATGATGATTTTTTTTTCTTTTGCTTATCCCTAGTACATGGTACAGGCCATGATAATCATGGTAGGTAAAAGAAGGCGACTGTATTTACTGTAAGTGCAGTACATGTCTACACATGTGAAAAGCAGGTTTTTTATCAGTCTAAATTAGACAAGATCTTGGGGGTCGTGCTCATAAAGAAGCTCAAGAACTCTTCTTGGTTCTCTGTACAGGGATCCTTTGTCCTTTCCAATAAAATTTAGTATATGTTGGGGAGTAGCCTCTTCGGTTTTGCACCTAGTGCACATGGGGAAGCTTTTGGCTCCCTCTTATGAAAATCATGGTGGGTAGAAGTAGGCGACTGCTTTCACCATAAGTGCAGTGCATGTTTACACATGTGAAAAGCAGTTTGACTTTTGCAATTACAAATGTGCCGGAGTCCCGTTTGGTTACTTACACTCGCTGGTGGGGATGGACTTTTGCAAGAATCGGGGGCCATTGGAGCATTTTTTTAAATCAGAAAAAAAGTGCCCAAACAAACCCGGGTTGTAGCGGTCGAAAACCAATGGTTCAGACCATCCTTCCACCAACCCCCTAGATGATGTAGATAGATTATCCAGACATCACACCCTGTTTATCTGAGAGATAGAGGGAGGAGGCCAGTCAACTTGTCTCTTTGTTTGGGGGAAATATTTACAAACGTTTGAGTCACTCATGTATCTATGATAATGAAAGATTCTGCCAATTTGAAATGTACTTTTTTGATAAATTTAAAAATACAAGGTAGAACATCTATGAGAGGATACAGTCTCGCTAGAGAACAACTCTCTATAGAGGACAGTCTTCATTACCAAAAATTACAATTTTTACTATTTAGCAACTCTCTGGTAAGCGGACATTTCTCCATCAAAGACACTTTGGTTCTGCAATTAGGTGTCAGGGAGGTTCTACTGTAATATATATGACATAATAAAAATATGATTTTTATTATTCATAATATAATTAAAATTCTAGAACAAAATAATTACATAACCATAATATTTATTAAAATTGTTTTCCTAATATAACTGAAATTATAATTTAAATAATAAAATTAAAAATAAGAACTAAACACAGAGTTAATTTTTTAAATGTAAAGGAATGCCAAACAAAAAGAATATAACCTAATTTGCTATTTTTTTAAAAGATAATAATAACATTGTTGGATTGTCTTTGTATGTAAAACTGTTTGCTTTGATAATAATGAAAATAAATATAATTTAAGACATAAAAGGTTATTATTCATTTTTTCTTTTTATCCACGACTGCATGAAAAGTAACGTAACTAGAATATACGGTTTTTTTTTTTTACATATATTATTATCTCTAGTACACGTGGTACAGGCCATGATAATCATGACGGGTAGTTAGGTACTGCTTTTACTGTAAGTCCACCACATGCCTTAGCATGAGAAAAACAGTTTGACTTTGCATTTACAAGTGTGCCAGAGCACTGTTTTTGGTTAAAATAAAACTTTAATATCTCCTGATTGTGCAACAGAACTTCTTGCTGATAGCTTGCCTCATTCAGTTGCTCAACTAGGAAATAGATTTTTCCTTCAATTTCACACCACCACCAAACCATCCAGTACATTCTTTCGAAACACAAGGTAATAAGATGCCAAATCAAAATAAACAAAAAAAAAATTGTATGTATAGTTTCGGTAACTCAGCGTTGTTATATATTACTTTGTTAGAAAGAAACGTTCTTCCCTGATTTATAATATTATAAAATAAATAAAGCTTCCAGGGTTAAGTTTCTTGTTCAAATTTTTATTTTCAAGCTTTAGGACTTGTCAGTTCCTTCAACAGGAGTATATCACGATAATTTTGTATATAAAAATAGTAAATATCATCAATTTATTATCGTGATACTCCTGTTGAAGGACTGACAAGTCCGAAAACTTGAAAATAAAAAATTTGAACAAGAAACTTAACCCTGGAAGCTTTTATTTATTTTATAATATTACTTTGTGTTTCTAATCTATAATCCAAATTGTATACCTTATCATTATATTCTTTCCTTTGCTCTGATGCTTCACACAAAAATGTCCTACAACCCCAAATTCTAAACCCCCCCCCCCCTCCACACCCAACCAATAGCTTACCAGCGTTTCCGTCGAGAGAAGATCTCCTGGTGGAAGGCGGAGTGGCGTCAGTGGAGTCTCTCCTCTTCTGCCCACACACAAGTCCAAAGCTACACTCTCAACCTGACTGTTTGTGTAATCACTGCATTTTAATTCTAAGGTTAGAAACACAAGTTAATAAGACCAAATCCAAATAGATAAATAGTGTGTGACGTTTCAGTAACAGCATTGTTACCATCATCAGACAAAAGTACTGAATGTTTAGATTATAAACACAAGTTAATAGGACCAAATTCAAATAGATAAATAGTGTGTGACGTTTCAGTAACAGCGTTATTACCATCATCATACAAAAGTACTGAATGTACAGATTATAAACACAAGGTAATATGACCAAATCCATATAGATAAATAGTGTGTGAAGTTTCAGTAAAAACACTATTGTTTATTTGGATTTGGTGTTATTACCTTATGTTTCTAATCTATAATCAAAATTGTGCCTTATCATTATCAATTTTTTTAATCATTTTTTTTTTTTAAGGATACAGAGACAATTTTGTTCACACTTGGTTATCCTGTGTGTTTTCAATAAAGGTAACTGTAATATCTTTCAGAGTTATTGTCTGAATTCCGATATACATGTTAAAAGTTACAACTTCCTTAAGTTTTTTTTCTACATGAGGGTATATAAAAAATTGTAAATATGGCTGAGCCTAGAGGAGGGTCATCCAACTGTGCCAATCAATCTCTAGCTATTGTTTAAAGGCCGTTATGTAAATATGAGAGAGTAGTAGAGATGGAAACTTACAGAACCCTGGGAGAGCGGAGAGGGACTGCTTCCAGCCGTTGATCCTGGACACATGGAACACACCACATAGTCACAAGGTACTGCATTGGTACATACAATTATAACATAGGTACATATATGGTGTCAGTTCTAAGAAGAACAATGGACTTAATTAACATAAATGGTACAAATAAGGTGTAACTCTGAACCTCAGACAGCACCAAACAACACTAACAAGAACAGGCCATCTCAAACAATTTAAGATAGAAAATAACAACAAAATCTACCCCCACTTGCCCAAAATGTAACATGACACCTGCAGCTCCAGAACACATTTGCATTAGATGCACTAAACAGGACTTTTGGGAGAGGCCGCTACTTATCATTACACAGCTTTTAGAATTTGTGTAAATTTGGAACAAAGGGATAAGAAACAACAACAACAGTACATATTACAAATTTATACATTTACATACTCTTAAGATCTGGAATAAACACACATGCTCATTTTGTGAAGGTGATCTTTAAATGTTAGAGGCCGAGAGTTAACCACATTTTTTTTTTAAATCACAAAATAATCCTATAATTGAATGACAAAATAAATTTAAAAATTACGATGTAAAAGTATACCTCGTGTAGATGTGGAGAGGGCGATGTGTGGAGAATCTAGGATTACAGTAAAACCCCTCTATAGTGAACCCCAATGGGACAGAGCTTTTGGTTCACTATAGCCACGGTTCATTATAGCCACGGTTCATTTTCGCCACGGTTCACTATAGCCACGGTTTGGCCATTTTTTTACTTTCCAAAATTTTTAGACCGTATAATTAAAGGACAGCCATACACACAATAAGAGGCTACCTCTTAATAGTGGTCACTTTGTTTTAATTTCCTTAATTGACTAATTTCCTTATATTAATACTGAATAATAATAGAAATCATTAGATGATAGGTTCTTCTTATCAGATGTACCTGTATCTCAAATTAAAAATCATGACAAATCCTAGGCAAAGTTTTATCAAATATATATTCAAAGATATAAAAACATCTTTATCACATTATATAATACAATGTTTACTTGGAAAAATTACTCTAATACCTTGTTGCTTCAAAGCACTCTTCAAGCATTGCACCATTCAAATAAAGTTAGTGTTTTTCTTCCATTTCATGTTTCCACATATTTTTCAAGGTCTAGATTTCGTTTTTAACCTGTCATGCAAAACATTGCTGACTTTAAAATCACCATAGTTAATGGCATAAAAATAATTTTTGTTTCATCACGGGACGTTTATTTGGACTTTTTTTTTTTTAGCCCTAAAACGTACGATCGCGATCGAGGCAAAAGTTGAGGTTGATTCCTCTTTGTAACAATTTTTAATAGCTTTATATTTTATCTTTTATAATAGAAAAGTTATATTATCTTATTTTAATATGTTCTTAACATTTTGCCTGTGTTGTTTCACTTTGATAAGCTCTGAAAATGGCTTTTTTTTTAGAGAAATAACGTTTTTGTTTTTAAAATGACTTTATTTTCTTCATTTTGGAAGCCATTTGCATTTTTTATATTTCAAATTTAATGGATGCAAAGATATTCTATTTAATAAAAAGTATAATGTGTAAAAATTTATACAACATACAGCAAAAAATAAAGTGCAAAAATCAAAACAAACAATGCCGCTAAATTCATTGTTTTGAAATCGCGATCCGCGAGCTGAAACATGCTTAAAATTTTGTTGTTTTAGTTTTTTTTTTAATTACAATTCTAAGTTCGTTATAAGCATAGTATTTTTAATAGATTTTATTATTTTGGGACCGAAAATAGGTTCGTTATAGGGGTAGTTCGTTATTCTAAAAATCACAAAGTTCGTTATAACGATGGTATTTTTAATGGAATGGAATTGGGAATCGGCGTGGGTTTGTTATAAGGGAAGGTTCGTTATATCCAGGGTTAGTATTAGCGGGGTTTTACTGTATTTAGTTTCAAACTTTTACTATATCTCTGTCATGGACAAAATCATAACTTTTCCACATTACATTGGACGATACATTTGACAATTCTCAAATGTATCTTCCATTCATTTTACCTAAAGGTGGAGAAAGAGCAAGACCCAAAAGGGCTCCCAATGAATATAAATTAAAAAAAAAAAGCTTGCGGCAAATCATATATTGTGTCAACATAGTATATCCCGCAATTGCCATAAATTTCAAAGAGGCAAAAATCCCCCAATGATTTGCTTATGTAAATTTGTTCTTAATAATCACTCAGCCAACACAGGTTATTATTCCAGTAGCAACAATAGGTTTTAGAGAGCTATGAGAACTCTGAGAGGAGGATGCTAGCAATGAAACACAATGTTTGGGAAGATGTTGTTATCTGACAATGGTACTGAAGTTAGTACACCACAGAGAGATACCTCTGGGAGCCGGACTGTTGACGATGGAGCGACCTACACCCATACTACAGGTAAGTCTAGCAAGCCGGGAACTACCCGGGATAACACATCGAAATTTGGGGAAGTCTGCGGTGGTGGTGATGGCCACCATACTGACATCTGTGCATTGGAACAGAGTATCTAGATATATATTTTAATACAGTAGAACTACCTCTGTGTAAAGGACAACACCTAGGTGCAGAGCCAAAGTGTCCTTTAGGGAGAGGTGTCCTCTTACTGGAGAGTTGCTAAATAGTAAAAATGGTATTTTTGGCGATGTAAACTGTCCTTTATAGAGAGGTGTCCTCTCATGGAGGTTCTACTGTATTAATAAATTATGATAAGGCACAATTTGGATTATAGATTAGAAATACAAGATAACAAGACCAAATCCAAATAAATAAATAGTGTGTAAGCCCAGTTTTGAACCTAGGGTGCCATAACACAAAGTACACATAGTAAAATGTGTTACAGCAGCCTAGGTTCAAAACTGGGTTTACACACTATTTATATATTTGTATCTGGTCTTATTACCTTATGTTTCTAATCTATAATCCAAATTGTACCTTATCATAGAGTAAAATGGAGCAATCCATAGATAAATCTTTAATTAAAAAGGCATATATTGGATAAATGATATTTTGATCCAATATATGCCTTTTTAATTATAGAGTAAAATGTATTGAATCATAAATTATTAAACTTGGGTGTTCTTGTGTGCTTGTTAATGTAAAATATGACAATATTTCTTTAAAACCAAGAAGCCAATTTCATCATATTAATCATTTATAAACCAGAAGTTTTCTAAAAAAAATTGACTCATGTTTATTCAAATAAGTATGGAAAAAATAAAAATTCCATGGAAACCATGTAACCCTATTTCTCAATCAATCAACAAACCCAACAACCAATTATTCCAAAATGAGCAGGTTTAATTTAAACAGAGTTCTACTGTAAACACAAGGTAATAAGACCAAATCCAAATAAATAGTGTGTGACATTTCGGTAACAGTCTTGTTACCACCTTCACGAAACGTCACACACTATTTATTTGGATTTGGTCTTATAACCTTGTGTTATAATCTATAATCCAAATTGTGCTTTATCAGAGTTCTACTGAGGGGGTCAGTGGATGAGTGGTCTAAACCGTTGGTTTTCAACCGCTACGACCCGGGTTCGATTCCCGCATTGGGCACTTTTTTATGTTTAAAAAAAAAATGCTCCAATAGCCCCCATTTCTTGCAAAGGTCTAACCCCATCAGCGAGTGCAAGTAACCAAACGGGGCTCTGGTACATTTATAAGTACAAAGTCGAACTGCTTTTCACATGTGTAGACATGTGGTGCATTTACAGTAAAAGCAGTCGCCTACTTCTACCCACCATGATTATCATGGCCTCTACCACATGTACTAGGGATAAGCAAAAAAAAAGAGTTCTAATGTATTAGCAACATTTCCCTCCCAGCCAATTGGAGCAAGTCCTCCTACCACAATGCTACATAAAGTTACAACAGATGGCGGCAGTACAGTGACCTACCAGAGGAGGACAGGGGCTCCGCGGGTGCAACTGGATGAATAGTCTTAGCAAGGTCCATCTGGGATTCATCTTCGAGTTTCTTCTTTAGCCGGGCAAACATTCTGAGAGACACAGGCTGACGTCAACCTAACTATACGGTAAAACTTGAGCAGAAACCTGCATGTGGATAAAACTGCATAGTCCCGTGGTTACCAAGCACATGTGCCTGTGTGATCCTTTACAATTCAAAACAAAAATTGGCCTCACAAGTGAAAGCAAGCGCAGAAAATTAATCATCAAATTTACTCTGATAACCCTCTGAGGTAAACACAAGGTAATAAGACCACATACACATTCACAGCTTTATTAAGACCACTGATCTTATACAGATTCACCGCAGAAAGGGAGAATAGATGGAGCTCACAAGGTAATAAGACCAAATCCAAATAAATTAAAAGTGTATGACGTTTCGGTAACAATGTTGTTACCATCATCAGACAGTTGTAGTCACTCTGACATGGATCTCACATGCTTCTGCGAAGGATTGCCTCGGACTCTTAGAACTTTATCCCTAGTAGCTTTGCATCCTTTCTCTTACGACATGAAATGTGGCTTTGTTGCCATATCTTCAATAAGGGAGATCATAATTTTGGAGGGAAGTCTTGGTTTTGACACAGCAGTGGGTTCTGGAGCCATTTTCAGAAAATGTAGATCACAGCACCCATGGTCTCAAGGTCTTCACGGCGATTTTCAGTTTGTCTTCCCTAATCTACCCAGCATCTCCACCAAAATGTCTAATAATCCAAATGGTGCCTTATCAACCCTCTGTGGTGTAATTGAGGATCCATTAAATATAAGGCTAATTAGATAAAGTTCCCAGTTTATTTAAATTAAAATATTAGAGAGAGAGAGTAAACACAAGGTAATAAGAGCACAAATCTAAATAAATAAATAGTGTGCGACGTTTCAGTAACAACATTGTTACCATCTTCAAACAAAAAAAGTACTGAATCTATTCAAATAAAATAATCATTCATTACTTATGTCTGAAGATAGTAACAACGCTGTTACTGAAAAGTCACACACACTATTTATATGGATTTGGTCTTATTACCTTGTGTTTATAATCTATAATCCAAATTGTATCATAGAGAGAGAGAGAGAGTATTATAAGATATTTCTTAACTTTTTACCCCATCTATATAAACCAAGGTAGGCTTTCTTATATCCTCTGAAACTCCACCTTTGCCGGTCCCAAGCCCGGATGAAAAAGGAGGAGGGGGAGCAGTAACAAGCTCACTAAAAAACCTGGGCTCAGGTGGCCCAGCTGATAGTACCCTGTAAGGGCTCCTAATCCAGGGATACAGGATGAGCAGCGTTTGTACTCCATGTTAGGAGCGGCTGCACATGGTGTCTGTTCCTCATGTCAGAGGCGGCCATTTCTTTTGGAGCTAAGTCAGCCTGCCACTGAGTAGAGCTCCCAGTCTTAATGACAAAGATAGACTCAATCTACTTCACCCAGTCATGATGGTTGTCAAGTCTTAAGCTCTACAATATGATTGGGTGGAGATAAGAAAGAAGAAGAAGACCTAATTTCCATCATTGCAGTAACGCTTGCAGAGAGATTTTTGACAATATAGATCATAAGAAAGAAATGCTGTTACTGAAATGCCACAAATATTTCATTAATATGGATTTGGTGTCTTGTTACTTTATGTTTCAAATCTATAATCCAAATTGTACCTTATCATAGGAATCATTTAAATGTTCAAAAATGGATAGAAAAATTTACGTAACAAGCAAGTATGTTGAAACAATTTAGAGGAGAATTAAAAAGCTGGCTAAAAAAAACCCGATGACTTAAACTCAACAAGGGAGGCGGTGAGTCATTGTTTGGCAACCTGCCAAGTCCCAATTTCCTCATTCCTAAAGTTGCTCTGGAATTGTTTTTTCAATGTGATGACACCATGGATCATCCTTAGAGAGACCACTTTAGGTACCCCTGGTCTCTTCTGGAGGTACTCTCTTATTGGAGGTTGAGAGTCAGGTCATATCATTAATCTTCTTATTCTTTCTTATCTCCACTCAATCATATTAGGGTATCAAGCTTGTAGAGCTTGAGACTTTTGATGGTGTCTGCTGGGGATGCTGAGTAGAGCTCATCAATGGATGAGTCAATACAGTCAATAATATGTTAGATATCATTAATTATTTCATAGAATCCATCATTTAATCGGTTATCTTTCAGTACTTTTTGTCTGATGATGGTAACAACGCTGTTACTGAAATGTTACACCCTAATTATTTATTTGAATTTAGTGTCTTATTACCTTGTGTTTTTCAATGGATCTTTCATTAGAAAGCTCATTTTAACAGAACAGTAAACAAGATATTGTCAGTGGTCTGCTACAGAGTAGTGGCTCCCAGTCTTAATAACAAAAGCAGATACATTCTACTTCACCCAATCATTATGGATGTCAAATCTCCTTTGAATGAACTCTACTCAACCCCAGCTGACACCATAAAAAATCTCAAGCTCTACAGGCTTGATACCCTATTATTATTGAATGAAGATAAAAAAGAAGAAGAAGAAAAACACAAAGTAAAAAAGATCAAATTCAAATAAAGTGTGTGAGATTTCGGTATCAGCGTTGTTACCATGATCAAACAAAAGTAATAAATGAAGAAATAAGAAGAGAAGTAATGAATGGTATCTTCAAGTAGCTTGTTGGTCTAGAGGTTTGATTCTCACTTAGGTTGCAAGAAAGGTCCAAAATTCAATATCTCAGAATAATCCTCATTTGAAAAAATATATATAATAATAATAAAACCATCATTAACAAAATCCATGAAATATTTATAAATTTTCAGAGATGTCACCATAACTGTCTGATATTCCATCAGATCCATAAAATGGTGGAAACCGCAACAAGAACAATTTTATAGCCAGATAAAAATAAAAACATTTGAGTCATGGCAGTCTTCTTCGGAGACCAACAAAGTGCCATTGATTTTCTGAGTCAGGTACCTCCATCAAGATACAGTATAACCTTTGATTCCCCTTCCTTCCAAAAAAAAAAACATAGTCTTATATATATATATATGTAAAAAAATAGGTATGTCTGGATCTGTGAAAAAAAAAAAGTAATTTTTCTCAAAATATTTTGAGGGATTGCTCCCACTTTATCAATTTATTATACAATCAACTTGAAAGGTAATCTACAAGAATTTGTAAAGAGGGAGGAGGATCCCTCCAAGTATTTGAGAAAAAAAATATTTTCTATCACAGATTCACAGATGTCTATAGCGCCCCCTCTTGGGACTCACCAAAATAGGGTGCTATAGACAGGTCACTTTTAATATAAATTGCATCGTACTACTTATTTAAAATCGGGCGCTATAGAGAGGGAGGCGCTATTTAGAGGGGGCTCTATTAGACAGGTTTAACTGTATATACAATGGATTGCCTTTTAACTCGAATACACTCCTGGACAAAACTTAAGGAAGTTGTACCTTTCAGCATGTATATTGGGGTTCAGAAAATAACTCTGAAAGATATTTGATACAGTAACCTCTATTGAAGACACACCAGATAACCAAGTGTGAACAAAATTGCCTTTTTCTCTTTAAAAAAAAAAAAAGCTTGCCGACAGACATCAGACTTTCCACTTCCTTGAGTTTTGTCCATGAGTGTAGATAAGACTTGTTTGAGTTACCTGTGAATAGAAAAATATTATTTTTCACAGATGCCAGGTTGGCCTTATTTATCTAATAGATAAACTTGAGTTTCTTCTCCAAAGGTCTCTCATTGGAGGTTAGATTGGATACAGCCATTTTGAACTTTGCAAGATGGTCAGTCAGGGAAGTAAATACTATCAGATAATGGCGTAGCTCCAGGAAATTTTCCTAGTACAGCGTTAAATTGTCAGGTTGATGAAAAGATTGTCCAAGTAACACATGTGGCAGACCTAAGGTGACATGACCAAATTGTGTGTTTCGCCGTGGAATTGTGGAACAATCCGGTTAAAACATCCTCAAACAAAATGTACACAATTGTATTCAAAGGGTAACAAGACCAAATTATTGAAATATTCAGCTAAGTCGGCCTGCCACTGAGTAGTGCTCCCAGTCTTAATGATTGGGGCAGACACATTCTACTTCACCCAGTGTGGAGATAAGAAATAAGAAGAAGAAGGTTGAAATATTTGTGATATTTCAGTAACAATGCTGCTATCAAAAGATCTCATTCAATATAATAATTTGGATTTAGTCTTGTCATACCTTACGTTTTCTAATCTCTATGATCCAAATTCAAGGTGCAATAAGACCAAAATCTAAATATAAATAGTGTGTAACGTTTCCGTAACAGCGTTGTTACTGTCATCAGACAAAAGACAGCATTGTTTTTTAGATAGCTTCTGTTATATTTTTACTCATCCAGTACTGATGATGGTGGTGTCCATGAAGCAGATTAGATCGATCCGTGCACCCTGATCACAATACTGGCAATGGTAACAATGCTGTTACCCAAACATTTCTATCAATTGGTCTTATTACCTTGTGTTTCTAATCTCTATTCCAAATTGTATACACACATGGTAGGCATCCAAAATTGACGTGAAGGTTAGAAGAAGGAAAACCTTAGAGGGAGAGAAAGTAGGTCAAACTAGCTAGCTAGCTTCCTACAAGGAAAATTTAGTTTATGGCTGGTTTATGGTACATAGTTGGGAAAGAGGAAATATGGCCAAGCTTTAGTTTTTAAATATTCTGGTATAGTGAGGCACCATTTGGATTCTTTGATTTTAAAAATTGCAAAAGATAGCGACATCATATCAAAAAAATAAGTCTTGTTGCTCAGTGTATTTCTTTCATTGTCTCTCTGTTTCTCAGATGTGAATAAGTTGTAATTGTTTTGCTTGGCGACTTCTGTCTTCTTCTTTCTTATCTCCACTCAATCATATTAGGGTATCAAGCTTGTAAAGCTTGTTGATGGTGTCTGCTGGTGATAAGTAGAGCTCATCAATGGATGAGTCAATACAGTCAATGATGTGTTTTGGGGTTGCAGGTTGATACTTAGTACATAGTGGGAAAACATTGTAACTATTCTGGAAAGTCATTGTCCGTAGATGACCAGACTTAAGTGTAGAAATCAAAGACTTGTGCATCTTCTGTACATTCCAGGAGTCCCGGGTTGCACACAGTTAGAAGTTGAGTGGAACAAACTCTCTGTAAAGGACAACAATTAGTTACAGAGCCAAAGTGTCCTTTAGGGAAAAGTATCCTCTTGCCGGAGAGTTACTTTTTTTTTTTTTACTATGTTAAAACTTAAAAAAATCTTTATAGGCATATTATATTATGATCCATTAACACACCATCTGTTGTGAAAACTGGCGAAACCGCTAGGAGGGTTCACCACTGATGAGCCAGGCCCTCCCATTAATTTTTTTTTTTTTTCCAATGCAGTAAGGGCGGTAGAAATTGCTTAATTTTAAAAAGAATCATACGAGTCTATAATATTAACACAAAGCAATAACTAGCCATCTATACATATAAAATGAAAGGATTTAAAAGCACGAATGTTTCTTTTATACATAATACAAACTTCTACTGTCCTTAACTGTGATGAAAAAATATATTGGGAGGGCTTGGCTCATCAGTGGTGAACCCTCCCAGCGGTTTCGCCAATTTAATCCACCAGACCGCTTCTCAGAGCTCTAATACTGTATTGGACGATTCTGCTTATATACGCAGCACTGAAGGATGGAATCTCAGAAATGGTTTTCAAGAAAACTATGGACACAAGCTTATAGGACAGTAGAATAACATTCAAATATTTGCATCGAGCAATGCTCTTCCGCAAACAATAAAGACAAGGCCAGTTAGGCATAAATTAACACAAAGCAATAACGCGCCATCTATACATATAAAATGAAAGGATTTAAAAGCACGAATGTTTCTTTTATACATAATACAAACTTCTACTGTCCTTAATGCTCGATGCAAATATTTGAATGTAATTCTACTGTCCTATAAGCTTGTGTCCATAGTTTTCTTGAAAACCATTTCTGAGATTCCATCCTTCAGTGCTGCGTATATAAGCAGAATCGTCCAATACAGTATTAGAGCTCTGAGAAGCAGTCTGGTGGATTAAATTGGCGAAACCGCTGGGAGGGTTCACCACTGATGAGCCAAGCCCTCCCAATATATTTTTTCATCGCAGTAAGGATAGTAGAAGTTTGTATTATGTATAAAAGAAACATTCGTGCTTTTAGATCCTTTCATTTTATATAGAGTCTATAATAGTTTCAAATTTTCATAGGTATATTATATTTATTTAATATTAAATAGGGGGGGTCGGTGGAAGGCTGGTTAAACCGTTTGGTTTTCGACCACTACGACCCGGGTTCGATTCCCGCATTAGACACTTTTTTCTGTAAAAAAAAAAAAATGCTCCAATGACCCCCAATTCTTGCAAAAGTCCAACCCCACCAGCGAGTGCAAGTAACCAAACGGGGCTCTGGCACATTTGTAAGTGCAAAGTCGAACTGCTTTTCACATGTGTAGACATGTGGTGCGCTTACAGTAAAAAGCAGTCGCTAACTACCCACCATGATTATCATGGCCTGTACCACGTGTACTAGGGATAAGCAAAAATATATATATGTTGTATTGAAATATTTTATTTTAAAATGTTATGTATTAAAATGTTATGTATTAAAATTATAATTTCATAGATATAAATACTCTGTTTTAATCGACAGCCAGAGGTCATGCTTTTCCCTATAAATACTCATTGTTGTTCTTCCCCGTTGGTCGACCCAAAACATTTGTACATTATGTAAATAAGCTTTTCTTTTTTATTTTTACGCCTTAAGCCAGGCAGTACTTTTAACAAATTATGTTTATCCTAAAGCTCAATTAAAGCAATCTCTTTCAAAACCATATTATTATTTTTATTTCAAAATTATTCAACCACGACTGCACCACCATAGCATAATCACCAAGATGATCAAAACAACAGAAATCTTATCTTTTTTATTTTAAATATAATATATATATATATTAAATAGCATATTATATCCTTGTTTAAGACTTAGTAAATGGTTAGAGTAAACTTAGCTAAATACCATTAAACATTCAAAAGGAATTTCACCAATATATATACAGTTAAACTTGTCTATAGCACCCCTTCTAAATAACGCCTTCTGAATAGGAGGGATGCTAAGCTTGGACAATTACCAAATGGATCAGGAAAAATATATTCTTTTTTACATCTGGTGTGGCTAAAAGAATATTTTTCAAGAAGTAATGTGCAGCTGAATGAAATCATTAAAAGGAAATGTGGAAGTTGGAAGGACACACATGTACTCTGGGGATCATTGGGAGATTGTCTACTGACCCCCCCATACCGGAGGGATAGATCCTGAAGAAGAAAGAAGATAACTGTTCAATAATGTAATAATGAGAGGTTTCTTGGAATAAAGATCCGAGGGAAGAAACCACTTGGATAAGAATGGCAAGATTACAGCACTATATATACAGTTAAAGCTGTCTATAGCGCCCCCTCTAAATAGCGCCTTCCTCTCTATAACGCCCGATTTTAAATACGTAGTATGATGCGATTTACATTAAAAGTGACCTGTATATAGCACCCCGTCTCTATAGCACCCTATTTTGGTGAGTCCCAAGAGGGGGAGACAGGTTTAACTGTACATATATTCAACTTCAATTTGCTGAATATTCTGTTAGCGCTGGAATGTCTATTATACATTAAAATCAATTAATAATGCATTGGGAAAGGGTCCATTGTTTGGAGGTGTCCGTTAGAGAGAACATATTTTCAATAGGAGGCAATTTTGGTGGTTGAAAACTGTCCGATGTTTAGAGGTGTCCACGACCTGAATCCCACAATGGGTACTTTTTTTGTGTGAAGAAAAAAAAATTTCTTAAATGCTCACCCACACACACACACTTGTAAAAAGTCTAGCCCCTACCAGTGGAGTGCAAGTAATCAAACTGTGCTCTGATTCATTCGTAAGTACAAAAGTCCAGTTATTTCTTACATGTGTAAATAGGTGGTGCAACTTACATTGAAAGGTCAGTCAGTCCGCCCACTACCCATCCATGATTATCATTGCTGCCATGTGTACTGAGGGATAAATAAAAACAAAGAAGCCTCTGATTGATCAATCTGATAACAGGAATGACACATTGACAATGATAGTGACAATGACAGCATTGTTTGGAAGATTGCAAAATTGGGAAGTCAATGGGAACTTTTGCCTGAAGATGGTAACAATGGGAACTTTTGTCTGAAAATAGTAACAATGGGAACCTTTGTCTGAAGATGGTAACAATGGGAACTTTTGTCTGAAGATGGTAACAATGGGAAATTTTGTCTGAAGATGGTAACAATGGGAACTTTTGCCTGAAGATGGTAACAATGGGAAATTTTGTCTGAAGATGGTAACAATGGGAACTTTTGCCTGAAGATGGTAACAATGGGAAATTTTGTCTGAAGATGGTAACAATGGGAACTATTGTCTGAAGATGGTAACAATGGAACTTTTGTCTGAAGATGGTAACAATGGGTACTTTTGTCTGAAAATGGTAACAATGGGTACTTTTGTCTGAAAATGGTAACAATGGGAAATTTTGTCTGAAGATGGTAACAATGGGAACTTTTGCCTGAAGATGGTAACAATGGGAACTTTTGCTTGAAGATGGTAACAATGGAACTTTTGTCTGAAGATGGTAACAATGGGAACTTTTGCTTGAAGATGGTAACAATGGAACTTTTGTCTGAAGATGGTAACAATGGGTACTTTTGTCTGAAAATTGTAACAATGGGAAATTTTGTCTGAAGATGGTAACAATGGGAACTTTTTTGCCTGAAAATGGTAACAATGGGAAATTTTGCCAAAAGATAGTAACAATGGGCAATTTTGCTGAAGATGGTAACAATGAGAACTTTTGTCAAAAGATGGTAACAATGAGAACTTTTGCCTGAAGATGGTAACAATGGGAACTTTTGACAAAAGATGGTAACAATGGGAACTTTTTTGCCTGAAAATGATAACATGTTCATCAAAATAAATTTTGAATTTTTAATTGAGTAAAGGTATCATATTTTTATGGCACAATTTGGATTATAGATTAGAAACAAAGTAACAAGACCAAATCCACATTAATGAAATATATCTGTGATGTTTCAGTAACATTGAAATGATGATAACAATGCTATTACCAAAACATCACTTTTTATTTATATGAATTTGCTCTTTTTAATAGGTTTCTATTATGTTTTTGTTAAATTTTCTGAAACCAAAGTATTGTATTTTAAAAAAAAACATAGATGAATATAGTGAAATGTTACCTTGAATTTTTTCCTAATCCCCAAATTTTATTCTTCAAGTGTTTGAAATTTTCTACAATGTCTTGAGAGCCTTCTTGTTCAACCATTTGTATATTTCACTAGATGATATATAATGACATATGTATGTAAATGTAAAGATAATTAATAAAGATTTATTGTCTAGATATTTCAAATTAACAACAACACACAGTTTGAATGTTTACATTATTTTAAATAAGGCATTCTGTGGTATAAAACAACCAAAATTTAAACAGAATATATATACATTTTAAATGTAAAGAGAGATTTAATATTATAAAATTCTGATATTTTAAATTCAATCTCTCCAATAGTAATCAATAAATGGGAAATATCTATCAAAAAGTTAAAATAATATTTGGTTTTTAATCGATTTATTATGATAACAAATAACGTTAATTTTTAAATATATTTCTTATGTAACTTGCTATATTCTATGAAAATAACCAAAAGAACTAATTTTTATCATTTTTATGGGTTTTCAAATGGCGACTATTACAAAATAAAATTAATTAATTAAACGTCATACTAACAATCTGAAATGTTGTCAGCACTTATTCTTAACACGAATTTTTGTTTTAGAAATCCTAAGTGGTGAATATTACTTTAAAAGGGACTCTACCTATATAATTATATCTTTTAAAAAATTATATCAAATATAAATAGATATTCTATTAAAAAGGGGCATAATATTTAATTTAAGAAAGATTTAAAAGTTTACAAATCATTTGTTTACATGTAAAAATAATTGACAACTCTGGTGTTTGGTCTCAATTCCAATTTTTTAATATTTTTTTATTTATTTTTAATTTTGAAAAAAAAGATATCGATATATGTGTGACATTTAATTTAATATTAGAGTCTTGAATATTAGTAAATATAAATGCCTAAAAAATTATATATATTTTTAAAAATCAGCAAAGGCTCAGTATTTTTTTTTTATGAAGGATTCCCTTTTGAAATGCTATTATGTATATAAAAAAATTGATAACCTTTATCTATATTTATGGACTAGAGCTTAATCTTTTCAAAAAACGAGTCTAAAACGACAGCCAGTATTAGAGTTATACCAACCTATGTAATGACGTCCAAAATTTGGCTCAAAAGGAGGAGTAGATCAAGAATAACCTGACGATGACTTATCAGAAATGGAAAACCTTCACTGTCTAAAGTAGGTATTTTTGAACTTATAATGATCTCGGATATCGAAAATATTGTTCAAATTGGGTCTAAAAACTTCTAACACTATAAATAATGCAAATTCAGAAAGATCTTTTTTAGACCTCGAGGAGACTTTTTCTGGAGAGCCTCAGGTGTTTGAAAGTGTGATAATATGTGTGATGAGACTTGTTGATTTATAAATATAATCTTGTTTCAATTCGCTAATCAATGCAATGGACTCATAAAACATCGCCAGTAATTAAAAATCAAGGCTTTCCTTTCCCAAGGATAAAATCATCATCTCTGCTTTTTGGAACCAAGAAGGGCCGATATTCATGCACACTCTAGAAAGTAATTCTTGTATCAACAAAAAAAAAAGTATTTTAAAATCATCAGAAAAATCTCAAAAAGCAATTGGAACGAAAAGAGCCAACTTAAAAAACCCAAATCAAATTTCTTCTGGATAATTCTAGACCCCTCATGGAGCATATGACTTTGGCGAAAATTGCAGGACATAGGTGGATTTTGATTCCTCACCCTGCGTACAGCCCTGATCTGGCACCCTCAGGCTTCTAAATGTTTGGAAGATTAAATAGTTTTTAGGTGGTAGAAAATTTTAGAGATTCAATTTTACTCCAAGCTGTTAGAGTGGTTCAAAGAGTTGGATAAGGCCTTTTACCATAGTGCTTTACCAATAATGCTGGATCAAATGTTTACAAAGGAAAATTGATATATTGAATGAGTCTAATATATAAAGGACTATTAGGAGTTATTATATATAGAGTTTTAGTTTTCTAGTTTGTCAATAAAAAAGCTATTACCCATTTTGCATTATCTATTGATAAACCTAGATACAAGAAAATAAGGCCTAATCCAAATAAATTAATAGTGTGTGTTTCAGTAACAGCAGGTCTTATTATCCTTTACCCCTAATCTATAATCCAAATTGTGCCTTATCGTTATTGATAAACCTTTTAGTTTTTATTTGTAGATTTTGTCCTTCCAGGTAACTCAATGAATAAAATGCTTAATTTTTGGATAAATGGCTTTGAGGCTAACCCAACTGTCACATCTACAGTTTCCCCACACTTTGAGACTTCAATTGTAAAGTTTCAACAATTGAAGTCTCAAAGTGTGGGGAGGACTGTAAATGTGACAGTTGAGTTAGCCTTTGAGTCTTTAAGATTTTCATTTGCTGAGCTTACAAAAACCTGGCCAGAATCTAAATTTTACATATTTAATAATATATATGGGTTTACTTTTTATAGATTTTTAATTATATAAACTTTAACTTTAAAGATGAAAATTTTGATTTATTATTCATTACCTATATTAACTTTTTAAAATAGATCGTCCAAATTTATTAATTTTGTTAAAATGTCGGCTCAAAAGAGATTTCTATCAAAAGTGATAATTAAAAACAAAAATAATATTGTAACACTTCTCAGTGAACAATTTTTGTCTGTACACGCACAAAAAGGATAGTACAAAAATATATATTTTCAAAGTTTTGTATTATTGTCTTCTTATGGGGGCTCTGTATCTCTTCTTCCTTTTCTTACCTCCACTCAATAATATCAAATTAGTAAACCTGTGAAGCTTGAGATTTTTAATGTTGTCTGCTGGAGATGAGCAGATACCATCAATGAATGAGCCAATACAGTCAATGATGTGGTTTGGAGTTGCAGGTTGAGAATTGCACTTAGTACATAGTGAGAAAACCTTGTAATCATTCTGAAATGTAAATTGTCAAATTTAAATTAACTTATTATCCTGGCCTTTGTACATCCTAAAATTTCTACACGATAGTGATTTAAGGAATTTCACCTCCATTACCAGAAAACTGGATATGCAGTTGGCCCATTATTGCAAGAGGGCAATTCTAATGCAACCTAAAAATTTAAGTCCTCAATATGAACAAAAATCTAAAATAGATGAAAATAATACCGTGTTTTAAAAACCAACGCAATCACAGAAGTCCTTCCCACCATGGAATATTTGTAAATGAAAGAAGGAAATTTCAGTTGTCTATCAAGCTCTTAAAATCACTCTACTTGGCCTAGGGGTCAGGGAAACTAAGTAGGGAGACCTTCAAAAGAGTTGAGGTTTCCAGAGATGAGTGCCCCATCTAGACTCTCCAATTACCCATTGTAATCATTAATGGCTGCAATGTGAGAACCTAATTTGATAGAAAGCCTAAAATTCTTTGCACTATCAGATGAATTTAATTGAAAAATAAGTGGTTTTAAGTCAAAAGCATAATGATGGCCGCTGCATCTTTATTTGTTGAGGAAGTTCTCAGAGAGCCAATTCAAAGATTTTAACATTGTCAGAAGACTGTGTCTATGTCTCGACCAATAGCCCCACTTGATCTCTTGAACAGTAGCAATATTTGAATTGGCTCATTCAACATATTATCGAAACTTACAAGTTATGAGATGTTTGAATTCCTGCAATTGAAAAGCTTTTGACAGCAAGATTCATCAAAACAAGAAAAATAGTTGGACGACCTTGATAATTGATCTCCAGTTATCTTTAACCAGACGATATTTTTACAGAATTTCTTGTTAACATCTCCACTTCCATTACTCATTGGTGGCTTTTCGGCTTGCTTATGGAAAAACTTACTAAAATAGGTCTCTATTTCTCCTCCACCATTTTGTTCTATCTGATAACATACAATTTTATTTTTTTTTGAATTTGTTCATTATTATTGATATTGCCATATAGAAAATGAGGAAAGACAAATTTCAGAATGATATAGCAATTTATTTATGATGCAAAACAAAATAAAATTTATAAAATACAAAATAAGCAATGAGAGAAGTTTATAGAGTAAAAAAAAATAAATATAAAATTTGTACATAAAATAATAAATATTTTGCTACAATATGTTGTGTCTGTCAAATATGACAAAAAGACACAGGGTTACCTCTCTACTTAACAAATATAATATAATTTATATTTTATTATTATATTTTAGAAAAAAAAATGTATTTAAACTAGTTTATAAAGTTAATTAGTTCATAGAGTAGGGTCATCTCTCAAAATTGTCAAAGAAGTCTATTCTCAGTCTTTCTCTCTTCTTGGTCTTCCTTCCATACACCTTCTGAAGCAATATATTTATCATAACCTAATGTAGAACATGCTGGTTCTCTTCCTTGCAAGCATTTTCTCCAGCAGGTAATTTCTATACTTCATCCTCTTCTTCTTTCTTATCTCCACACTGGATGAAGTAGAATGCATCTGCCTTTTTAATTAAGACTGGGAGCATTACTCAGTGGCAGGCGGTCTTAGCTCCAAAAGAAATGGCCGCCTCTGACATGAGGAACAGACACCATGTGTAGCCGCTCCTAACAAATGCTGCTTATCCTGTATCCCTGGATCAGGGACCCTTACAGGGTACTATCAGCCGGGCCAGCTGAGCCCAGGTTTTTTAGCGAGCTTGTTACTGCTCCCCCTCCTCCTTTTTCATTCAGGCTTGGGTCCAGCAAAAGCGGAGTTACTTCATCCTTATTGTGTTTTGTCTATAAACCCATGGTATCATAGTATGAAATCTGGGTTATATCAAAAGAGACTCTCCTTATTCAGCATCAGTACCATATCTTGAATGTCTTTAGTTTTACCATTTTTGTCAAAGAGTCCAGATATAGGATGCATTGATGCACACACACACCAAATGAAGCTTTTGTTTAAGTGCTATTTTGTTTTAAATTACATTTTTGATGTTTAAATGATTTTTTCTTGTTGTCATGCCCAATGAAGAGCCTCAGATGTCCAGTGCATCTCTATCCCAGCAAATGAAAGTCCACTATCTTTTTTCTTGTTGAATACCAGTTTCTCCAATTCTTTATAGAGAATACAATTAGGATGCAAACATGTTAATAGAGTTATTTTGATCATAAATTATTGAAAATATTTGAAGAGAAATGAGGTATATAGAGAGTGGATATTTGAAGATTTTTGTGAATGACCCATTGTTCAGATGGATAATTTATTTGAATTTATTTCCCCCAAGATTCAATGGCATTTCCATCACTGGTTGATAAGCAACAGCCATATAGCCATGAGGGATATATCCTAATTCTTATAATAGCAATTTGACTAAATTGTGTCACAAAACTTGTGCCATGTAAAATTAATTTCCTTTGGGAGAAAATGATTTGGATTATTTATGTCTTGGGAATTGCAGTATTATATTTGATCGTCAAAGTTATTGTCGGTCTAAGAAATATACATGAACATTTATCCCAAGGTTATAATACTTTTAAAGAATCAATTTTATCATCTAATAAATTGATTGTAGATATAGGTGCTCCTGAAAATCAAGAAAATCCTGAAAATAGTTCTCTTATCAATGTTATTAATACGTTTTTTCCTGAATTTTATGATACAAGTCTGACTACTACCAAAAAAGAATTACCAATAGATTCCCAAACATCAAATATATCTCAGAATAAAATATTTGTTCCTGTCTCTAAATTGAAAATGGACAATCTTAATGCAAATGAATCATGTAAAGCTGTTTGTGATGATGAATCAAGTCAGGCAAATAAACCATCAGATATTTATTTTTCCGAATCCAATGAAATTCAAAATTCTTTTCTTAATCAATGTCTTAAAACATTTGATTCCTTAATAAGTCCTAAAATAGGTTCTAGAAATTGGACCAAAATGAAAACTTCTTCGAAAGAATGTTGTATAGTTACTATTCCTGTTTTAATAGAGAAAGGTGAAAATTCAAATATCGTTGAAGATAATCCTTTTGTACATACCTCAAGTAGCAATTCAACAGATTCTAAAACCCAAGAAAATTTGTTTAATTCCGTCAGTTCTTTTCATATCATCAGAAGTTCATTACAGGAAGGTAACAATTCTCATCTTGATCCAACCTGCTCAACATCATGTGAAGAAGATACATTACCACATGGCGCTGGAGATTGTTCACCAACCATCAATGTGGATTTATACTGGTGTAAAAAAAGGAAACCGACTCAAATTGTGTCAGAGATCATTCAGAAAACATCGCCTGTTATAAAGGAACGTGTTACTTTGTCCCATCCCTGCTTCCCTCTGGTCAATACTCCAAGTGATGATCTCATTTCCATTGGAGAATTAAGTCGAACATCCAGTTTGATAACCAGTATTAAAGGTATGCTAGATGATATTGAAGATACTATTGATAAAAATGAACCAGCATTAGAAATGATAGAAAGTAAATCAAAGAAAGGATAAAACTTGAAACTCCTGGAAGAGAATGTTACTTTCACCACCGGAGGACTTGAAAAAAACAAAATAAAGGCTGAACAAATTTGATTCTTAAAGTTCATGTGTTATTTTATAATTATTTTTTATGATGTTTTATTTTTATTACTTGTTCTTTCAAACCATATTCTGAATATTGAGAATTTTAGATAGCTAAGTTTATTGTTTATGCTAATAAAATATTGCAGAATTATAATATTAGGTTAGTTCAAAAATAATTACCGTTTTTTGACAGTAACTTTAAGATGCAATATAACTTGCTTCACATAGACTTTATTAATAAAAATAAAAACATTGGAATCTATACATCCTTGCTAACAGTAAACTATCTGGTTTATTCTATTTTGATCAAATTCTGGAATTCTAGAGGTATATAATAGAAAATAATTAATGGCTGTTTCAGCATCGCCTTGATTTCTAAAGTATTTCCCTCCCAGGAAGTTGGTGAGGGGCCTGAAAAGTGGTTGTTGTTGTTTCTTATCCCCTTGTGTAAGGCTTACACAAATTCCATGAGTTCAAGCTCCTTGAGCATGAAATGTGGTAGTCGGTAGGGGAGAGGTCTGTGAGTATGGTGGGTGATCAAAAGCTCAGCTCATTCAGCTTTTGTCGTGTGATCATCGAGACGTGGGGTCTGGCATTGTCGTGGAGAAGGATAGGCCCTTTTCTGTTGACCACCTGGGAAAGATGAAGCGAAGTTTTTGGTGCATTTTATCAAATTGCTGACAATACTTCACCGCTGTGATGTTTGGCAAGGATTCAGGAAGCTGTGATGAATCAAAAACCTGCTCTGCATCACTAAACAGTCACCATAATCTTCTTGTAGTGCAATTTGGGCTTTGGGAAGTGTTTCGGAGCTGTGTCACGGTCCAACCCTTGTGCTGAACGTTGCCGGCTGTCATAGAGGATCATTTTTCATTGCAGGAAACAACACAGTCAAGAAAAGGCTTATTACTTTTTTGTAGAAGTAGCGCCGAAGACACTTCAAAACGGCGAATTTTCTTATTTTCAATGTTATATATATAATTTACTTATTTGGTCTTGTTAATCCTACAAGACATATGAAATTAGTCCATTTTGCAATAAAAGATCATAAGGTTCAATCTGGGTTAAAAAATAATGGTATCAACTATCTAAAAACATTGCTGTAATATTAGTTGTCATTCAATACATTTGATTGAGGATGGTAACAACACTTCTATAGTCACCTCCTATATTAAAATAAAGAGAGAGAGAGAAGCCAAAATGCGAGGTGCAGAGTTTATTTAAATCACAAGGCGCCATGTCACTTCAGAGTGAGGCATGTCTGTATCATCTATTTACAGGGTGAGGGAGAAGGGGAGGAACAAATTTGCATAGCTTGAAGTGGGGTAGAGGAGGGATCACCTGGTGTTGCGAGCTGAGGTAACCCCCAGCCTGGAAAACACTGACTTAACTGCCGGTGTGGTCGTACGTTTGATGGCTGGAACTGTGGCAGACTTGTTCTGTGAGGGCCGGGCCCCCAGCCTCTGCTTGATGTTGGGCTTCCTCGCAGCGGAGCCCATCTGTTGTCTGGAGTGAACCCCTGTGGACAGACACTGCTGGGTTAGCACAACTTTCTTTATCTCACTATACAACACCTTTAGAGCTACATCAAGTTCTTCTTCTATTATCTTTTTCTATATAATAGGTCTGAGGAAGAACCAGACCTGTTGCTTGAAAGCTCACAGTGTTAAGTAGAGAAATAAAAACCCCTCTTTGCTCTCTAAGTGATGATTGCTTTTTACCACTATACAATGGAACCTTGTTTGAGTAGCCTCTCTTTATAACAGAGACAGACTTGGCTATAACATCATGATTACAAATTCTTGTCCCCTCCTAACAGCTCCAATTGCAGGTCTTCCTCTCTTCCTTTAATTTTTCCTAACATCAATATATTTTTTTTTATAAAGATTAGATATTTGGTCCATATAGTTTTCTCAGCAGTGCTTGATACAGAAGTGGTTTGCCTGTGCTTTCTTCTATCTATGCTGTTGGCCAAATACATTTGGCTCTTCCACTTTTTAGGGCGGTTTCTAACCCCCAAGGACAAGGACACTCCTGCTAGAGGACAGTTTTTATCACCAAAATTACCATTTTTATTATTTAGCAACTCTCTTGTAAGAGGACACCTCTCTGTGAAGGACAATTTGCCTCTGCTGCACTTTTAGAGGATAACCGTGGTTATAACAACCTACAGAGAGGTTTTGACTGTATTGTTGAACAGCACATTTAAAATGATAAGGTACAATTTGGATTATAGATTATAAACACTATTACCTTGTGAGCAAATTTAAAAGTTATGAATCTATATAAAGATGTTGGACAACTTACGTCTAGAAAGGGAGGCAGAACCTTGCTGCCTGGAGATTTCTGACAGAGTCTTGGCTAGGAGGGAGGTGGTGGTGTTGTCTGAGGTCCTCCTGACTCCCAGGGTGGTCTTTCTGGTGGCAGCTGGGACCAGCTGGCTGAGGGGCTTGTCTATCACTGGACATACAGCACAGCCATCACCAACACTTCTCTCTCAGAATTATTAACTGATTGTCTTGAAGATAAGAGGTTGCCTGGCCTGAATTTATAGAGATGCCAGAAAAGATTTTCTCAATGTTTCGACAAAATTTTTTTAGTCTCCGAAAGGTTAAAATAAAGCATTTGGCAAGGCATTATATATATATGTATCTGAGGTTGCAAGGGCTTTCTCACACGATCTTTCAAATTTAGGACAACATCTAAATCATGAGAGTCATGAACAAATATTCAACATAACCAACTATGACTATAAACATTTTGGAAAATAAAACATATATACAGTAGAACTAACTCCCTGTAAAGGACAACACCTAATTGCAGAGCCAGAGTGTCCTTTAAGGTGAGGTGTCCTCTTACCGGAGAGTTGCTAAATTGTAAAAATGGTAATTTTGCTAATGAAAACTGTCCTTTGTAGAGAGGTGTCCACTAAAGGGAGGTTCTACTGTATATAGTGAAATAATTAACCAAAATATAATAATTTTAAAAATTGTCTTGTGCCACTAGGTTTACTTTTTGGATGAAAACAGACAGCTAACTGGTAATTCCATGAAGGATTTATAGGACTTGTTCCTAAGTCCAAATAGAGAAGAAAATCAGGTACAGTAGAATCTCCATGAGCCTCTCTACAAGCTTTCATCGCCAAAATTACCTTTTTTTTTTACTAATTACCTGATCTTCAGTTAGAGGTCACTTCATTTTTTAAAGAGCACTTTGGCTCTGCAACTTAGTGCTGTCCTTTAGAGAGAAGGTGTTCTACTGTACCATGTATGAATAGAGCTTATAAATGACAAAAGGGGGACCTTTTCACAAATATTCCCTCATGGACCAAACTGAGGGAAGTTGTACCTTTTATCATGTACTAGACGAATGACCCGGGCAACGCCCGGGTTTACACGATTAAATGTATTTTACATATGGAAGATGGACGTAGTTCCCGGAGGTCACCCGCTAGGCTTTTTTGGCACTTGGCACAGCTGTGTCACCAATGCCAGGACCGAGCGCGGTGGGAACATGAAATGGCCAAACGGCCGGCAGCCGGACGATTCCATTTTCTCGGAGGGGTAGGGGGGGGGGCTGTGGCAGGGAAGTCATGTACTCGCCGGCAACGGCAACCAATGGGCACCCCCCGCCGTCAGACCCGCGTTCTAGAGGGCGCTGCTCGTGAGCTAAGTAGAATAATTTGAATATATAGTTTTAATAATTGATTTATATATTTTTTAAAATAGCCTATCGTCATCCTCGTTATTTTTTACCTATGTATGGAAATTTTGGTTTGAATTAGTGAACTACTGCGAATTTGTATACCGGACATACAGACCAACAGACAAACATTCATTTTTATATATATAGATATTCCATCAACAGGAAACACATCTAAATACTCCAATGAATTCTACTTAGATAAGCACCATCATGTATATTGGAATTCAGACACACGAGATAAAACCAACTGTGAACAAAATTACCTTTGTCTCCTCAAGTGACATCAAAGACTTTCCAATTCCTTAAGATTTGTCCAAGAGTGTATTTCCACAACAAATGGTATCAGAGAATGACTTCACTTACCTCTTCTGATGAGAACTGGGGTAGCTGCAGGCTCAGCTGTGTGATTGCCGAGCCGGGCGAAGACTCCGCTGCCCAGCTGCTGCTGATTCTACCCACCACACCATGGAGTCAAGCTACAAGACTATATTCATAGACAAAACTTAAGGACTACAAGAAAATAAGACCTAAAAGAATAAATAATATTCTTTTGTCTGATGATGGTAACAATGCTGTTACCGAAACGTCACACACTAATAAATTATTTGGATTAGGTCTTATTTTCTTGTATTATAATCAATAATCCAAATTGTGCTTTATCAAAACTTAAGGAAGTTGTTGTACCTTTTAGCATGTATAGTGGGATTCAGACAATAACTCTGAGATATTACAGTGACCTTTTTGGAGCTAAGTCGGCCTGCCACTGAGTAGTGCTCCCAGTCTTAATGACAAAGGCAGATGCATTCTACTTCACCCAGTCATGGTTATCAGCTCTACAAGCTTGATACCTTAGTATGATTGAGTGGAGATAAGAAAGAAGAAGATAGTGACCTTTATTGAAGATAACCAAGTGTGAACAAAATTGCCTCTATCTCCTTAACAAAAAAAAAAAAAAAGATAAATAAATGACCGGCAGCATCAAAGACTTTCCACTTCCTTAAGCTTTGTCCATATGTCCAGTCATGTCGGAAAATGATAGATTAATGAATTACTACTATTCTAACCCTCTAGTGAAATGATGCTACATTTTAAACCACAATATATATTGCCAGGTCCAACATTCACTCAGGGCAGAACTGGTGTGTGTGTGTGAAGCCGGGACATTTCTCTAGTCCCATCAGAAGAGAGGGTGTAACCACATGTGGTGTTACCTTGATGACTGTGGTTGTGGTGTCAGTGGTGCTACTGACAATGCCTTCTCCCAGCCGGTCAAACACAGATTTCTTGGTTGTGACCACTGCAAACAAAACCATCTTTGATTTATATATCCTGTAACAGTTGTCAGTGGCACAAATGTCTTTTTTATATCACAATACAACACAGCTTGAGGAGCATGGACCCATTGAGAGAATTTGGGTAACTTTACGCAAGGGGATAAGAAAAAACAGTAAATCTACAAAATACTCTGAGGTGAGCAATAAATCCTTTTAAGAGGCTCAGCCATATGAGTCTGTTTAATCTGATGCCTTGTAAATGTGTGTCAGATGTTACATGGGGGGGGGGGGGGGGGGTTGAAGGTATATGACACACACACACAAATAATTTTGAACAAAGATCAACACAAGAGCATAAGGCAATAAGATCAAATATATAAAAAGTGTGTTTCATTCCAGTAACAGTGTTGTTACAATCATCAGACAAAAGTACTGAATGCTGATAGCAAGAAATGTCTTATCCCCTTGTGTAAAGATTACACGAATTGGTCCTAAACAGGACCTTTGGGAGAGGCCGCTGCTTATCATAAAACAACTCGAGGAGCATCAACTCATGGAATTCGTGTATTCTTTACACAAGAGGATAAGAAACAACAACAAAACTAACAAAGAAAAAAATCAGTCCTGGATTTCCTAATGAGAAAAGAGAATCTCTAGCTGTCATTCAATCTTACAACAGGAGGGATGGTCGGATATCATTGCCAAGAAGAGACAAAGATGAGTGTTTCTTTGTTATCATGTTCACTTTGTTGAAAGAGAATATTCCTCTCAAAGATTCTGCACTACTAAACTGTTAGAGTTATCCTCGCATGGGATCTCTGATAAATTGTTGGGGAGGATAGAGATTTGTGTACCACTCTTCCATGTCAAGAACATGTTATGTACACACAGAGAGAAAAATGTAAATATTATTATATTATCCGACCAAAAATTAATTTATAATAAGATATGGGGACTGAGAATATTGAAGCAAGGGCCCACAGTTGTGGGTTTCATTCACTCTCTTTCAGTGCCTCTCAATATACATGTGGACAGGGTTCCAAAATTTCTAAAATGACTCTGAGAGCAAGAATAAAAATTTAAGTCAGGCAGAATTCAAACTTTCCCGAGTCTTCAGTCACTTTAGAGAGAGTCTAAAGAAATATGTCAGTCCACATGCAACCTTTGTTGAAAGCCGGGGAGACCATAGGTATGATGCCTTATCCTCCATGAGTTATAGCATTCTTTGACTGACCAGTTCATTGCTTGAGGAGCATGAACTCATAAAATATGTGTAATCTTTGCACAAGGGGATAAGAAACAATAACAATAGTTCTTTGCAAATATGACAAATGGCTCATACTCTAGTCTGCACTGAGTAAATTTCTCTTTAAAACTGTAAGAAAAGGTGCTTTCAAGTTTCATTACAATGCATCCTGCTATGACATTACTGGGTGCCAATTAATCCTGTGGTTGTTGCCTGGAAAACTGACATCTATTCTTTCTTCTTCACTTTCCATTTCATAGTTGTAACTAGCTCTCTCTCTCTATCCATAAATAATAATTTTTAAAAAATCTTTCTTCCATTCTGAATAGTTAATTTCCTTCCCCCAAAACAACCTCAGTTTGGCTCACCAGCATTTTTCTGTAGTAAGATCCTCATGGAGCGAGGGGTGTTGCCTGTGGGCATCTTGATACTGTAAGCCCCCTCCTCCTCTGGATCCACCCTACGGGGTTTCTTGGTGGCCGGGGGCTGCACTGTCCGCGCCCGCTTCATCCCAGTGGTCTTCACTGGCTGCACTAAGGTGACGGGGGGCAGTCTGGGGCCCTCCACTGCACACCATCAGTCTCTTTAGGTGTGCTGGGGGGCTTGGAAGTTTAGCTCTGATGAAACTAGAACATTTACCCTAGCTTTCTTTTTTTGTGAGGAAGTGAGTTTCTTTGATCTAGAAGAGAAACTGACTTATCCGGGGTTTCCCCGCACAGGTTTGAATCCTGTCGGCTGCGCCATGTTATAATGTGTCAAAGATACTAGAGACGACAACCGCTCATTGTCTGGCTGAAAAGAATTTATTTTACAGCGAGGAGAATTTACATATTAGAAGGTTGCCATGGATTTGCATAGCGTTAAAAAGATAAAACAAAATTTACATATGAATGAAAATAGTAATCAAATCAAACTGACAAAATGCATAGTACATGATAATTTACCATATATCACAACACCTGCATACAGTCAACTTGAGTTAACCATCTTGGTCTTGAGGTAGGCAACGCTAGCCAACACCTAGACCTGCCCACTCTGTGGGAGAGAACTCTCGCAGTCCACCGGTGGCGGAGTCTTTCCAGCGGTGGGCACCACCAATGAAGACCTTGTATATATTTTTATATATATTTATCAATTTATATCTATTTATTCATATTTTTATCATTATACAATCATATTTATTCATATTTATATTTATTCTGTATTTAACCTTATATAATCTTATAAGGACATTGAAATAAAGTAGTTTCAATCTCTCTCTCTCTCTGAGAAAGCAAACATCATTCTCAATTATCAGCAACAAATCCTGTTATCCGATTAGAACATGAGCAAGATCTCACTTTGAAAGTTCCTAGTACAGTAGCACTCCTTGTAAAGGACAACATCTAGTTGCAGAGACATAGTGTCCATTGTAGAGAGGTGTCCTCTTATTGGGAAGTTTCTAAATAGTAAAAATGGTTATTTTGGCAAAGAAAACTATCCTTTGTAGAGAGGTTTCCTATAGCAGTCTTCTCTCTCATGGAGGTAGTTCAACTGTGATAAAAAAAGTATATTGTGGTGATAAGTTATTCAAATAATTCTTACTAACATATATTGTAACACCAACCTTCAACTAACCAAATCCATAAATAAGTATACATATTTGGTCTTGTTATTTTATGATTCCTACCTAAATATTCAAATTGAAACACCTTATCAAATACAGTAGAACCTCCCTTTAGCGGACACCTCTCCACAAAGGGCAGTTTTCATTTGCAAAATTACCATTTTTACTATTTAGCAGCTCTCCGGTAAAAGGAAACCTCTCCTTTAGCTCATTGGCTCTTCAATTAGGTGTTGTCCTTTACAGGGAGGTTCTACTGTATATTATCCTACAAATTCATATTTTAAAAATGCAACAAATCTTTCTCAATTGGCATTAATGTTTGCCATTTCCCAGTGAAATAACATTCCATGTGGAATTGACTTTTCTTCCATAGAGAGTGTCAGTTGGGTGACAGCTGCTGCTAATTGTAGATGATGGGACATACATCTGACAGGAGAACAGCTGGGAGGGAGGGAGGTAGAAGGTTAGGGAGGAAAAATACCAGGAATATTGAAAGATTTTTTTTTTATCCCTAGTACACGTGGTACAGGCCATGATAATCATGGTAAGGTAGAGTTTGGTGGCTATTTTATTAGTCCACAAATTGCATAATCCAAATTGTACCTGATCATTTGAGATAGAAACCAGAGAAAAAAAGATCATAACAAGCACTGATTCCAAATAAATAAATAGTGTGTGACATTTCAGTAACAGTGTTTTTACCATCATCAAACAAAATTCTAAATGTCCATTCAGTTTTTTATCTGATGAAGGTAACAAGGCTGTTACTGAAACGTCACACAAAAGTTATTTATTTGAATTTGGTCTTATTAGCTTTTATTCCTAATCTATAATCCAAATTGTACCTTATCCTCACAACAAACACAAAAAAATAAAAACATTATCAACGGAAGAGCTATAACCAAGTTTTTCTGTATGTCATTTCCTTTCTACCCCTGTGTCAGAAAACACACAGCAGTCTTTGACCCTGAGACAAGAATGAAAGAAAACACAGGGTGCACACTGACCAATGGGAGCAGGTTTGGAGGCTGGTACTGGAGTCACAGACACTTTGGGGACAGCAATGGTGGGAGGTTTGGACAACTTGGTCCCACTGACTCTGTCTGTCACCACCTGGCACAACAACTGGTGTCATTCTCTGTTGACAATTGTTGACATTTGTAAGGAGTTGGTTGTAGGACATCAATCTTTCCTATACAGTATTAGAACTCTAAAGAAGTGGTCTGGTAGATTAAATTGGTGAAGCCGCTGGGAGGGTTCACCACTGATGAGCAAAGCCCTCCCAATATATATATTTTTTCATCGCAGTAAGAACAGAAGAAGTTTGATTTATTTGTGAAAAGAAACATTTGTGTCTTCATTCATTATATCTTCTTTATTATCCCAAGTACACATGGTACAGGCCATGATAGTCATGGTGGGTATTATTTGGCAACAGCTTTTATTTCAAGTACACCACATGTCTATTTATTTTTTTTGCTTATCCCTAGTACATGTGGTACAGGCCATGATAATCATGGTGGGTAGTTAGCGACTGCTTTTTTTTTTTTTTTACTGTAAGTGCACCACATGTCTACACACGTGAAAGCAGTTCGACTTTGCACTTACAAATGTGCCAGAGCCCCGTTTGGTTACTTGCACTCGCTGGTGGGGTTGGACTTTTGCAAGAATCGGGGGGTCATTGGAGCATTTTTTAAATATATTTTTTTTTAAACAGAAAAGTGTCCAATGCAGGAATCGAACCCGGGTCGTAGTGGTCGAAAACCAAACGGTTTAACCAGCCTTCCACCGACCCCCCCACATGTCTATAAAGGTGAAAAGCAGTTTGACTTTTGCCCATATAAGTGTGCCAGAGCTCCGTTTGGTTACTCACCATCTTTAAAATATATTTCAACTATTTTTGACTCAAATGATACTTTTTTTTTAAATAAAATAATTTTCTACTGATGGGCTAGGCTCTCATCAATTTATCATTGCAGTGTATAAGGGCACAGTAGAAAATTATTTTATGGAAAAAAAAAAAGATCATACGCATCAAAAATAAGTTTAAAGTTCTTTCAAATATTGTTTATGTCCTGTAGTGATGAAACAAAAATCATTCTGTGAACACACAGAGAGAAAGGCCGTACCTACCTGGGCATAGGCCACCTTGGCATGTTTGAGGATGGCGATGACATCTCCCACGGCACGGATGCCCATCTCATTGAGCACATCCTTGGTGAGGTCCAGCAACATGTCTCGCTGGATGCGGTTGTCAAAGAAGAGCACTGCGTAGTTGGCGGCCATACTGGCAGGGATCCCAGCCTCCATGAAGAAGGTGATCCACTTGGAGGTGGCTGCACATACACATGGTCAACTTTACAGTACTTCTTTCTATACGGGGGGTTTAATGACCCCCAGAGTGTTGAAAGATAAAAACATTGTGTCAATGGACAGAGTCTAGAGTGCAATGTGTCAGGTTCTAAAACAACATGTCCATCACAGATAGTTCTAAAAGACAGTGTCAATGCCTTGGTTCAGTTACAACACATGGAAGTAGAAGGGTTTTGAAGTCACTGGTCATCTATTTTTTTTTTTTTTTTTTAAGGAGAGAGGCAATTTTGTTTACACTTGGTTATCTTGTGTCGCCGATAAAGGTCACTGTAATATCTTTCAGAGTTATTGTCTAAATACCGATATACATGCTAAAATGTACACCTTTCTCAAGTTTTGTCCGTGAGTGTATCTTTTCTTGAATAATAACCAACATAAAGCCAACAAAATTAATAATTTGTGTAAACATTTTGGCAAAAAAAAATCACAATTTTTTTTGGTAATAGACATCATCATTGCTACATAGTGCTCTTTCATCACCCTGACCTTCTTCTTTAACAACTTCAATCCATCAAAATCCTTTATTAAGACTTTCTTGTATATACAGCTGATTCTGAAAGATATAGAATAGAGAGTGGGAAAACCAACAAAGGGGGGAGAAGGAAAATTTCTTTGGCAGTACTGATGCGGCTTCCTATTAGGGATTGTTTATTGATTGTAGTCTTGATAACACGAGGGGCAAAGTCTGACAGTTAGCTCCATGTGGTGGATAACCAACCAACGACAGCAGCTCTTTTTACCTATCATGGAGTCTAAAAGAGCCCTCACCAGACCATCTCTTGGAATGTATGAAAGTCTCAAGACAGGACCTGTATTCCAACCCTACCAAGATTCAAGATTGTAAATTTAATTCATGAATTCAGTCTCTATGACCTTGTATATACAATAAGATAATGAAAAATTTGTTAAAAAAGTCTTGATAACACAGTTGACTTTTGGTGGACCAAGAGACAAGTGGACTAATCTACTTCTGAAAAATCCCATCATTCTATCTCCTAGGAATGACCAGTAATGACCTTTCAACAGTACTACTTAACCATCTTTGCAACAAATTAATAAATAAGTAGTGTGTGACATTTTGGTAACAGCGTTGTTACCGAAACGTCACACACTATTTATTTATTTAAATTTGGTCTTATTACCTTGTGTCAACAATCTTTTTTTTTATTTAAATACAGCTTATAAAAGAACATTATTACATCTACTATATGATAAGATACAAAAAAATTGGATTATAGATTTGAATCAAAAGGTAACAAGACCAAATTCGATTTATTGTCAAGTTTTTGACATTTCGGTAACAGCATTGTTGCCATCATGGTTTAGTAATTTTTTTTCTGATGATGGTAACAACGTTATTGATAAAGAGTCATAAATATTTAAATAATTTAGATTTGGTCTTTTCATATATTATTATACATCTACTATAGTAGAAATAGCTTTAATCAGTTTGTACATAGGGTGTGTCTGGTTTATTCAGCCACTGATTGGTCTTCTAATTATCATGTGGCCTTAATCAGCATTGAGTCATTATGTCATTATTGCAATCATTATTATTATTTTTTTTTTTAAATTATCCCTAGTACATGTGGTACAGGCCATGATAATCATGGTAGGTAGAAGTTGGCGACTGTTTTTACTGTAAGTGCACCACATGTCTACTACACATGTGAAAAGCAGTTTGACTTTGCACTTACAAATGTGCCAGAGCCCCGTTTAGTTACTTGCACTCGTTGGTGGGGTTGGACTTTTGCAAGAATCGGGGGCCATTGGAGCATTTTTTTTTTTTTTTTAAATCAGATGTCCAATGTCCAGTGTCCAATGCGGGAATCGAACCCGGGTCGTAGTGGTCGAAAACCAAACGGTTTAACCAGCCTTCCACCGACCCCCCCAATCATTATAAAAGGCTTGTATTTAGACTTGGGGTGGTGAAGGGGAAGTTTTGCTCCTCCCTCTGAAGTTATGAGAGATTTCTCAATGCTGTAAGTGGAGTCCGAGGTGCAATATGATACTACCTTCCCAGAGGTATGTGTCACTATAGCACAGTGCACTTGGTAACAGAATGTCCTCAACATCTCAAAAAATAAATACAGACGAGAGAATGTTGGAGTGAATTTCTCTTTATTTTATATTTCAAACACACTAGATAAATACACTCATGGACAATACTTAAGGAAGTATAAAGTCTTTCATGTCACCGGCCATCTTTTTTTTTTTTTGGAAGGAGACGGATACTGTTCACACTTGGTTATCTCTTGTGTCTTCAATAAAGGTCTCTGTGTATCAAATATCTTTCAGAGTTAATTTCTGAATCCCGATATACATGCTGAAAGGTATAACTTCGTTAAGTTTTGTCCATGAGTGTATATATATTTTTTTTCGACCACTACGACCCGGGTTCGATTCCCACATTGGACACTTTTTTCGGATTAAAAAAAAAAATGCTCCAATGGCCCCCTGATTCTTGCAAAATTCCAACCCCACCAGCGAGTGCAAGTAACCAAACGGGGCTCTGGCACATTTGTAAGTGTAAAGTCAAACTGCTTTTCACATGTGTAGACATGTGGTGCACTTACAGTAAAAGCAGTCGCTAACTACCCACCATGATTATCATGGCCTGTACCACGTGTACTAGGGATAATTGAAAAAAAAAAATGTTATGGAGAAAGAGAGATGTAAAGATGGAGAAACCCAGGATTAAGAAGAATTTGTTTGAAGAATCCCCTGGTAAAGTTCTCCAATGTTATTGGGGAGAAGTAGTGTTTTCTTGGCTTCCAGCTAATCCTACTGTGTCACATCGACAGGTTCCCTCATGACCATTTGCATTTAGAATTATATGATAAGGCACAATTTGGATTGTAGATTATAAACACAAGGTAATAATTCCAAATCTAAATAAATAAATAGTGTGTGATGTTTGGGTAACAGCGTTGTTACCATCTTCAGACAAAAGTACTGAATGTATGTGTACTGTATACTGAATGTCATTCAGTACTTTTGTCTGAAGATGGTAACAACGCTGTTACCGAAACGTCACACATTATTTATTTGGATTTGGTCTTATTACCTTGTGTTTCTAATCTGTAATCCAAATTGTGCCTTATCAGGATTACAGATTAGAAACACAAGGTAATAAGACCAAATCTAAATAAATAAATAGTATGTGATGTTTGGGTAACAACTGTGTTACCATCATTAGACAAATGACTGAATGTCTTTTAGAAAGATTTTTGAGAGAAAAAAAATGTCTTCTTCTTTCACATATTCAGTTACACTTTTTTTTTTTAAATATATAAACAGTCCTCCAACCAAGGGGATTAGAATTATTATATGAATTGAAGTAGGTGTTGAGTTATAGTCGGTTGAATTAAAGAGGTTCTAAAGCTGTAATTCAAAATTGAGATCCTCTTTTAACTTAAAACTTTCATTAACTCCGCCTTTGCCGGTCCCAAGCCCAGATGAAAAAGGAGGAGGGGGAGCAGTAACAAACTCACTAAAAAACCTGGGCTCAGCTGGCCCGGCTGATAGTACCCTGTAAGGGCTCCTAATCCTGGGATACAGGATAAGCAGCGTTTGTACTCCATGTTAGGAGCGGCTGCACATGGAGTCTGTTCCTCATGTCAGAGGCGGCCATTTCTTTTGGAGCTAAGTCGACCTGCCACTGAGTATCTGAATGACAGAATTGTCTGAATGACAAAGGCAGACGCATTCTACTTCACCCAATCATGATGGTTGTCAAATCCCCATTGATGTGCTATACTCATTCCGACAGACACCATCAAAAGTCTCAAGCTTTACAAGCTTGAGACCCTAACATGATTGAGTGGAGATAAGGAAGAAGAAGAATATTTAGGTAGTTGATACGGTGATGATTGCTGAACTACAAAGGTGAAAAGACTGTGTTTTGGGAGGTCTCACATCGGAGGTTGTTTTGCACAGAAGGCCTCTCTCTCTCTGACCTATTTGCAGAGGCAACGTGTCCTTTAGAGAGAGATGTCATCTTACCAGTGAGAGCTGCTATTTGGTAAAAATAAGTTATTTTTTTGGCAATGAAAACTTGTCTTTTGTAGAGAGGTGTCTGCTAGAGGGATATCTACTCTTGGAGGTTCTACCAGATAATGAAATGATAAGACAGCACTCGTTGTCCTGGGTAGTTGAAATAAGTTAGACAAATGGTGTACTTAGCTGAAACTATGCAAATTTGTGTGGTATAGGCAATTCCACACTTTGATTAAATATAATTACAGTAAGGAGCTCTTGATCCTTCAACTGAACATTGACTTGATGTTTATTCCAATTGATGACTATCATGGGGCACAAGTTGTCAGACAATGTTGATAAAAAGTCTTGGAAAAAAATAAGCCAAGGGAATATAAATATTTATGGATTGATATAACAGGTACCATATGTGTATGTTTAGCTGTGAGTTTATTAGCTGTTACATACATTGTTCGTACAGTTTCACCGAAGGGCAGATTTACTCATCTCCAGAATTCATATCAAAAGATCCTTTCTCCATTAGCTGAATATTTTGAGACTGAGAGATTCCTATAAATCTTGATAAGGCACAATTTGGATTATAGATTATAAACACAAGGTAATAAGACCAAATCCAAATAAATAAATAGTGTGTGACATTTCGGTAACAGTGTTATTACCATCTTCAGACAAAAGTTCTGATCATTCAGTACTTTTGTCTGATGATGGTAACAATGCTGTTACCGAAACGTCACACATTATTTATTTATTTGGATTTGGTTTTATTACCTTGTGTCCAATAAACCCTCAATTCAACTTATTCTTTCTTAGTTCTTTTTCACTCCTATGAAGGTGTCTGTAGAGCTTTTCCGTGGTATCTGCTGGAACGCTTGTTTGTCTACAGATGGAGTCAATGATGTAGGCTTTTTACTCCTATGAAGGAGGCTGTTGAGCTTTTCTATGGTATCTGCTGGAGGAGAGCTTGTTTGTCTATGGATCCAGTCAGCCAATGATGTGGGTTTGGGGGCTATATAGGTTTAGGAGTCCCACCATAACAAAATGGGAAGACCTTGCACTTGTTGTCCGTGTAGATGATCAAACTCAAGTCTAGAAATCAAATATATCGCTGTTCTATTGGGAAGGACAGACTTGATTCTTTGTTTCTCTTTACAGTTCCAATTGTGGGTAGCTGACAATATGCATTCCTAATGATCTTGATGAGATGGAAGAAGCCACTTTCATCAGGTAGAGAGATCGTTGGATTATTATCATCAGGCTTCAGGGGGAGTCAACGAATGTTCCACTTTAATTCTGTCACTGAGATACATATCGCAAGATTTCTACATTCTAGTCATCAGGTGCTTCATCAGTTTTCTTACACCATTTATCTAGAGGACTTTGAACTCCTCTAAACCCACGTTACAGGCTACTTATCCACTGATACAAAGAAGAAAAGTGATAAGGCACAATTTTGATTACAGATTATAAACACAAGGTAAAAGGACCAAATTCAGATAAATAAATAGTTTGTGACGTTTCGGTAACAGCGTTGTTACCATCTTCAGACAAAAGTACTGAATGAGAAATTTTACCACAGCATGTTTTAAATTGTGGTAAAATTTCTCATTCAGTACTTTTGTCTGAAGATGGTAACAACGCTGTTACCGAAACATCACACACTATTTATTTATTTGGATTTGGTCTTATTACCTTGTGTTTAAAGAAGAAAGGTGTTAAAGGTGAAATTATAGAGGCTTACAGCCATTTGATTGGAAGGAGGGACTTACCTCATCAACCATTTAGAATCTGCAATACTGACGTATTCTTAATCATCCAGACCTATTTCTGCTTATACCAAGTTGTATCAAAAAGTTCGTTCCCAAAAGCAGAAGCTCAATATAAAATCAAATTATTTAAATATATATCATTATGAATAAAAGTCCATTGAAGTCTATCAAAAATGATAAAGTACAATTTGGATTATAGATTATAATAATAAAAAAAGGAAATAATTGATTTACTCTATAATCATTTATACTCTTTTGTCTGATGATGGTGGCAATGTTGTTGCCGAAACGTTACACACTAATAAATTATTTGGATTAGGTGTCTTATTTTATTTTTTCCATTATGAATAAAGTTTAAATAAATAAAGGTTAGGTTCCATGGTCAATGAGTATGCCAATGTGATTGAAATAACATAATAAGGTTTAGAATGACATTTCAGTATTCTAGTAGTGAGCTGAGAGATGTGTGATTGAAAAATAACGATCTGAGTACTATTGTGCTTCTTTTGGAAAAAAGGTCTAAATGAAAATATGGCGGCTAAAGAAATATGCGAGATGGAAGGGAAAGGAATAGTCAATGGAAGTACAAGATTCCTTTTTTATTAATTTATCTATCTGATCTCAGTAAAATTTCACTTTTGTACTATTTTTCATGTTTGGTATTCTCAAGGCCTTCCAGACTAAATATATGTTTCATGATTTTTCAGGATGCTCCAAAGATTAGGCTTTTTTTGGTGGTTGAGGTACAGCTTGCACCACACAGACGAGGGCCAATAGCCCTAAACGCGTACATGGTTCATTTTTTTTATTAACCAAGAAAGGGTATCTGGCCAATTATGAAATAATTAAAAACCAACAATTAATTGATATTTATTCCAACAGATAGCACAAACCATAAGCAACTTTTAGTTTCACAATCAGAAGATGTTCTTTTTTCTTTTATTAAAATATTGAAATAAAAAAACTACTAAAAGGAAAATTTGACAGTTATCTTTATAATAATATTATGAAATTTGCATTTTATTAATATAGATTTGATTTCTGTTTTGAATTTAAAATATATTTTTTATAACTTTCTATAAGAGTCTGTAAGTTATTTTAATGATTAAATTAAGATATTACTGTAGGCTCTTCCATCAAATTTCGGACATTTAATAAAAAATATTGCTGCATTTACCCAGGTCTTGATACATCAAAACAAGGTAACAAGACCATTCATTACCAGGCCTTCTAAATACCTTACTCAAATGTGAAATATAATTTTTAAATGATATTTAGCAGCTAATAATAATTATTTAAACTATAGGCTGTGCATAAATATAAAAATAATTTTAAAGTGTGATTTAAAAACGATTCAAAAGATTTTTGGCATTCCTACACTATATATATACAACGGCAATTAATTATAAGAATATTAAAAACTGGGAGCCATAATATGGTTTTTAAAAAACGAAAGAAATGATAATATACAGATGAAACCTTTCTGAATGCCATACACCTACATTTATGACAATTATGATATGGTGTTATAAATAAAACCTACTCATTTCATGGTCCATTTTTGCACAAATTTTGTCTGATACTTCCTCTATTTATTATTTTCCAAAATATGTTGTCAAACAATACGATTTTAAAAATGTTATCAAAAATATGTATCCTCTCTTTCTATATTTAAATGTTTTTTTTTTTTTAAGTTAGAAAACAAAATAAAATAAATATAAAAAAAAAGAGTGGCAATGTACCCAAATTTAAAGAGTAATAGTCGTCAGAGAAAAAAAAATGCATTTTAAAAAAATAGGAAATTTTTAAAATGCGATTTTTTTTTAATAGAAAAAAATTCAGTTGAATTAAATTAAGTGTTGTTAATTAAATTCTGTTGTACTAAAAGTTTATATGGTATATAATTAAAATAAGAATTTAAAATATATAGAACCAAATGATAAAGAGAAATACATTTTGTCTAATCGTTGAAAATGAAAAATAGCTTCAGTGTGGGCGCACAAATATATTTTCTACCTTCAGTATGAGGGTGCAAACTAGGCAATTTAAGTGTATAAACAATTTAAAATGTAGTATAGAGCAAATTATTGGAAGCCCAAAATAGAATATTGTTCTCGTTTTTATTAATTTTTTAATATTTCAGTATAGATGTTAAAAAAATGAATTTGCTCCTCAAAAAGTCTAAGGGTCCAAGTCCTCTTCAATAACTCGGAATTTAAATTAGAATAGGTTGAGAATTTAATATGAAAATTTCACAAGTAAAACATATAGGTAACCCAAGCTCCTGTAAAGTATTCATAGATCACCAACTAGCTGAAATGTCAAAAGGAAGCAAAATAAAAAAAATATATAATATTCGAGAATTCTCATGAGAAAGGAAATAGGAATACATATATATATATATGAAAAAACAATAGAAAATAATAAAAGATTGTTTTTTCATGTGTTAAGCGTCTTTACGCAAATTTGGCCTTAAATACCCATTTCTTGATTTCTCGGGAAGCCATTGGGTCCAAAAAATCTTTTTGGTCGCAATGGTTACAGCCTTCTCCACGCTGACGAGCGCCAACAGCGCGAAACGCGTTCGTGGATGGCTTTTCTTGATTTATCAAGAAATTGGGTTGGCCAAATATCTCGGAGTAAGCTAAATAAACGTTTAGTTTATTTTTACTCCACTAGATGGCGCTCTGCCATCTAAAAAGCACATGTGCTCGTGGTCAGGAGATGCCTTCTTTATTTTTAATATATATATATATTTCAGAATAATATAATATATTGAATCTATTGCAGCTTTATCAAAGAAGCCTTTAATAAACATAGGTTGAAAGGCTTGAGGTTAGGTCTCTTTATACATGGTTATTATGGCATGGTGAAAGACTATGATGGTATTTAATAGCTAAATTAATTAATCACAAAAAATTGTCTGTAAAATAAACACAGGTTTTTACATATATATAAAAAGATTCAAAATAACATTAAGAATTTCAAATACTCAAATAATTATTATCATTAATGAAGCCTTTTAAAAAATACTCTGTAACAAAATTTCCAAAAAAGGAAATTCGAGACACTGCATGTTTGCTTCTAATTATAAACAAATAACGCCTGTCTTCCGGTAGGTTTTCTTTTGGGGTTTTTTAGATAAAAAATAAAGGCATGTTTACAATTAGACATTAGTATTTCAATTACATACTAATCCTAAAGTATTCAATTTATATTTTGATTTACACTCACCCCTTCTCTCGAAAGTAAATAAATTTAATAAAATACAGTTACGCATCGCTAGATACAACAAATAGTTTTTTAATCTTTTGTACAAAATATTTATTTAGGTTATATTTATTATATTAACTAATAAACCAAAATCTCTCACATCATTGTTTTGGTCACTGATCTGATTCCTATCAGATATTTTGTTAGTGCCTCCCAATTCCAACTTAACCCGTCCAATGTTAAAATGCTTGTATATAATATTGGTTCGAATTTGGTAAACATTGAGGTAAACACTAAAGTTTTTCTCAACTTTGTTTTTATTTTCTTGATCCTCTTCCTTTATATAGATTCCTGCAGAACCATTTTACGAATCATCTGTCAAATGTACTGTGCAAATACATTTTATTTGCACGATGCATTAGTGCGCCATCTGTTATAAGAAATTGACACTATTTTTGACACATATGTTTCTTTTTTAACTAAATCAATTTTCTACTGACCATACTGTAATAATAAATTAATGGGAGGGCCTGGCTCATTACAATGATAGATTAAACTGGCGAAACCACTGGGAGGGTTCGCTACTGATGAGCCAGGCCCTCCCATTAATATATCATTGCAGTAAGGGCGCAGTTGAAAAGAGTTTCCTTTCAAAATCAATCATACACATAAAAAAAAGTTTAAATTTCTTACATTTTATTTGATAAGGCACAATTTCAAATAAATAAATAGTGTGGAATTTTGGAAACAGTGTTGTTACCATCTTCAGACAAAAGTATTGAATTTTATTTGTTATCATCATTTTCTATAGAAACCTACATTTTCATTTCAATATTTTATCGATTTTCATAATTTTTTTGAGAATTTTGTGATATTGTGAATCATGTAAAAATCAATATAATTATCCTGTTCATCATTACTCTTCATAATTCATCCATTCATACCTCATCCCTAAGGTTAGAAATAATCGTTATTTCTCCCCCCTTGGAATAAATTTTGATTTTTCGTTGAAAAGAGGCTCATGTGGGATAATTTTCAAATGTCGTTTTATAAATATACATTTTTGGAAATAATTGTGCATGTATAGTTTGAGAGATTATCAAAAACTACTCAATCCAATTGACTGCCAAAAGAATGTGACAGGGTGACCTAACCCAACCCAGGGTCACCCATAATCCTAACATCAATTGGAAATAGGGGATGAATGGTTTCCTATACAATTTGTAAAAAATTATTTAGAAATACTAAGAACTTTTCTCTTAGAAACACAAGGTAATAAGACCAAATCCAAATAAATAGTGTGTGACATTTTGTCGTGTGTTATTACCTTCATTAGAATGTTGCCGAAATGTTACACAGTATTTATTTATTTGGATTTGGTCTTATTACCTTGTGTTTGTAATCTGTAATCCAAATTGTGCCCTATAAAATTTTCTCTTAATTACATATACAGTATAACCTCCCTGTAAAAGAGACCTAATTGCAAAGCCAAAATGTCCTTTAGGGCGAGATGTCCTCTTACAGAAAAGTGTCAAAATAGAAAAAATGGTAATTTTGTAAATGAAAACTGTCCTTTGTAGAGTGGTGTCCTCTAATGCATGTGTCCTCTCATGGAGGTTCTACTGTAAGACCAAAATAAGAAACTTATCCTTAGATGGAGAGATCTTTGATTTATTTAATTGAACTGAATTGATTATCTATATTAGAATCCATCTCTCCTTCCATACAGATCTCTCCAAGGATGTCTTAGATTAAATAAATTGCTATTTGACTCAAACCAGGTCAACAATCTTGGCCGTGTTCTAGTTCATCATGGGCAAGAAGCGGGAGTCCAAGGTGACCAAATCCAAGATCCAACGAGCCGAACTCATCCAGGAGCTGTTACAGAGTAAGTCCGGCGGACCACATGACTCCCGCAGTTATTCCAAGTCTTTCTGCTCCAGAATGTGCCACCCAATCCCCAACACTGCTCCAGAAGAACTGGGAGGAATACCTGGGCATCTATGACCTGGTCCAGAAGATCCGGGCCCTGGAGAGAAGTGAGTGTTCTTCTTTCTTTCTTATCTCCACTCAATCATTTCAGGGTATCAAATTGTGATGGTGTCTGTTGACAACCATCATGACTAGGTGAAGTAGAATGTCTGTCATTAAGACTGGGAGCACTACTCAGTGGCAGGCCGACTTAGCCCCAAAAGAAAAGGACGTCTCTGACATGAGGAACAAACGCCATGTGCAGCCGCTCCTAACATGGAGTACAAACGCTGCTCATCCTGTATCCCTGGATTAGGAGCCCTTACAGGGTACTATCAGCCAGGCCAGCTGAGCCCAGGTTTTTTAGCGAGCTTGTTACTGCTCCCCCCCCCCCTTCTTTTTTCATCCGGGCTTGGGACCAGCAAAGGCAGAGTTGAGAAGTGAGTGCTGACTCTGAATTACAGGCCCAACTTCTTTAATTCGACACCCAATGGGGATCAGAATTTCTGATTGAATTAAAGTCTTGTGTGTTAAAATTATAGTTCGTTAAATCTATAAGGTAATAAGACCAAATCTAAATAAATTAATAGTGTGTGACGTTTCAGTAACACCTGTGTTACCATCATCAGACAAAAGAATTAGTACTTAAATAGTACATATATATATTTTTTCTCATTTATTCTTTTGTCTGATGATGGTAACAATGTTGTTACCAAAATGTCACACACTATTAATTTATTTGGATTTGGTCTTATTTTCTTGTATTGGTCAAACACTGTAATTCAGTAGAATATCATCATATAGTGCTGTATGGGGGTTGGTGGAAGGATGGTCTAGACCGTTTGTTTTTGACTACTATGACCCGGGTTCGATTCCCGTATTGGGTACTTTTTTCTGATTTAAAAAAAAAAAATTCCAAATGCCTCCGATTCTTGCAAAAGTCCAACCCCACTAGCAAGTGCAAGTAACCAAACAGAGCTCTGGCACATTTGTAAGTGCAAAGTCGAACTGCTTTCGACTTGTGTAGACATGTGGAGCACTTACAGTAAATGCAGTTGCCTTCTTCTACCCACCTTGATTATCATGGCCTGTACCATGTGTATTAGGGATAAGAATAAAAAAATATATATTTGTGGTATCCTCTTTTCGAAGAGTTTCTAAATGGTAAAATATGGTAATTTTGGTGCTGAAAACTGTTCTTTTTAAAGTGTTTTCTAGCAGGAGTGTCTTCTCTTCTTCTCTTCTTGTTAACCATCTCAATGCCCTGTCCAGAGCTGGAGCTGCCCAGGAGACAAGACCATTGGCCCCAGTTTAAGCAGTGGTGTATCTCCAACGGTTGTTGCCTGGACAAAGTAGACATTGTCCCCACTGGTGACGATGAGTACGGCCTCGTTGCTCAAGTACCTCTAGAGGTTTGTAGGTCCTCCTTATTGGTGAACACTGTGTTATCATCACAAGTTAATAAGACCACAAATCCAAACAAATAAATAGTGTATGATGTTTCGGGGTCAGTGTTGTTACCATCTTCAGACAAAAGTACTGAATCTTTATTTTTGTTTGAAGATGGTGGTAGTGGTGCCTTGTCCATGGAAAGGAGGGAGGGGAGTGCCATTGCCCCGTTAGTCAGCCACATTGCAGAGTTCCCTGTAGGCCTTCACGGTTACCGTAGTGGCTTGTGGCTCACGAAGTCCCCACCGTACTTCACCCTACAGGGCAGTTCCTTACTTGTGCTGCTTCTCCCGCCCACAATGTAGAGGAGGGGTTGGACTTCTGGGCGGAGCAGATTGCTTAAAACATTAAAACTAAAAACTGTTGGTGTATTATCTATATGATGGCTTGTTTGAAGTTGGTCTTTTTACCTTGTGATTCTTATCTCCAAATTGTACCATATGTTTTGCTAGTGCTGAGACTCAATACATGCGTGTTGTGCAGGAGAATGAGATGTTCCTGGAGGTGCCGAGGAAGATTGTGCTCAGCACTCAGCAAGCCCGCAGTGGCACCTTGAGTAAGCAGGTCTCGCCATTAAGTCACCGCTCACCCATGTCACGAGGGTTTGTTCAGACAGGTTGGTGGAAACTGACCCCATGCTGAAGAACATGCCCAACATTGTCCTGGCCCTGCAGCTCTTGGTGGAGAGGGAGATGTCAGCCTCATTCTGGAAGCCTTACCTAGGTACTCACTGTGTGACATGGTATCCTTAACTTATACAGTAGAATGTTAAGGCACAATTTGGATTATTCTATATACAGTTACGAGCGTCATCCTCGCCTCTGTCACGGTTTGCTTTTTTTTTTTGGAATGGCGCCCTCCTATTGGTCGGCTACGATCACGCCACCTTTGCCCCCCCCCATCATTTGGTGCCGCCAATGCGCGAGACACTTCTGTCACCGTTAGCTTTTGGTTCAGTGGTAGAATGCTCGCCTGCCACGCGGGCGCCCCGGGTTCGATTCCCGGCTGATGCATTTTTTTTTTTACAATTTTTAAAACTCATTTATATATTATAGTGGCGGGCGCCCCGGGTTCGATTCCCGGCCAATGCATATTTCTTTTTTACAATTTTTAAATCTTTACACAAGGGGATAAGAAACAACAACAACAACACAATTTTTAAAACTCATTTATATATTATACAAGAATGACATCCACGGCGCCAATTTATAATTGTAACGAATAGTATTTGAATAAAAGCATTTAATCGGGGTAAACCCCGGGCGTTGCCCGGGTCATTCAGCTAGTAGATTATAAACACAAGGTAATAAGACCAAATCCAAATAAATAAATAGTGTGTGACATTTCTGTAACAGCTTTTTATCAGTTATCTTGTTTATACACTTGATAACAGTAACAATTTAAAACATGCTGTGGTAAAATTTCTCATACAGTACTTTTGTCTGAAGATGGTAACAACGCTGTTACCGAAACATCACACACTATTTATTTATTTGGATTTGGTCTTATTACCTTGTGTTTATTATACAGTAGGACAAACTCTCTAAAAGACACAACACCTAGTTGCAGACCAACAACCGCATTGTTAGAAAGATGAGAAAGACCTCTTTAAAAATCCTGAGTTTAACTGACCCAGTTGATAGACCTCAGCAAAGGTTCCTTTCCAGGGTTACAGTCAGCCTGACGTGACAGTCTCCAATAAGAGACCACCTCCAGAAGAGACCCCAATTCTTAGGCAATCGTCTCTAATGTAAGACTCAACTTAATTTGCATATTTTTTATTAATTCTACAGTCCTAGAGAGAGAAGCCCATATGTCTATAGTTGTATCAAAACTTCAACCTACTGTATTCAACAGCAAATGTAGGGTTTATAGATATGTATATTAAATACAATAGCAGTCAAGAAATCAAACTGGTAAAACCCTTTCAATTTTTATTCTTTTTTTTTTTTTGGATTATCCCTAGTACACGTGGTATAGGCCATGATAATCATGGTGGGTAGAAGTTGGCGACTGCTTTTACTATAAGCGCACCACATGTCTATACATGTGAAAAGCAGTTCGACTTTGCACTTACAAATGTGCCAGAGCCCCGTTTGGTTACTTGCACTCGTTGGTGGGGTTGGACTTTTGCAAGAATCGGGGGGCCATTGGAGCATTTTTTTTTATTAAACAAAAAAAGTGTCCAATGCGGGAATCGAACCCGGGTGGTAGTGGTCGAAAACCAAACGGTTTAACCAGCCTTCCACCGACCCCAAATTTTTATTCATTGCAATATAAGGGATCTGTAGAGAAATATCTTTTATTTATTTATAAATATATACAGTTAAACCTGTCTATAGCGCCCCCTTTAACTAGCACCTTCCTCTCTATAGCGCCCCATTTTAAACATTAAAATGTGAACATTTTAAACATTAAAATGTGAACATTTTACATTAAAAGTAACCTGTCTATAACACCCTCTCTTTATAGCACCCTATTTTGGTGAGTCCCAAGAGGAGGCGCTATAGACAGGTTTAACTGTATTTGTAAAATTAGCGTTAAAATTATAATTTTTTTACAGTCATAGAGAGTGCTCTTTAAGTTGGTGATGATAGGCAAGAATTACATTTAAAACTTTAAGAGGTAGTTAGTATAGTTAGTTCTTACAGCGATACAAGGTTATATAAGACCAAATCCAAATAAATAAAGTGTGTGTGACATTTTAGTAACAGCGTTGTTACCATCTTCAGATAAAAGTAATTAATGAGAAAATATATCACAGTATGTGTTTTAAATCGGTTCTATTTAAAACACATGCTGTCATATATTTTCTCATTCAGTACTTTTGTCTGAAGATGGTAAAAACGCTGTTACAGAAACCTCACACACTATTTATTTATTTGGATTTGGTCTTATTACCTTGTGTTTATAATCTATAATCCAAATTGTGCCTTATCATCTTACAGTGATGTAGTAACCTGGTGTATGTGACAGATATCCTACCAGCCAGCTACAACACAGTTTTCTACTTCCAGCCGGAGGAGCTCAAGGTGCTCTGGGGATCTCCAGTCCTCTGTAAGTGATTCACTCTCTCTCTCCTTTGTATGGATGATGGTAGAATATTATCACACACACAACACACACACAAAAACCTTTATTAAGACACACAGGTCTTACAGAGGATTCTCCTTGGGGTTACAAGACTGGGAAACCTATGAAAGTGGGAAATATAAAAAGGGGTAAAAATGGAGAAAGATTATATAATATTATCAAACTTCAACAGCAACGATCCAGATCTAATCTCTCACATTGGGCACTTTTTTTTTCTTAATAAAAATTTGCTCCAATAAGCCCCTGATTCTTGTAAAAATCCAACCCTACCAATGAGTGCAAGTAACCAAACAGGGCTCTGACACACCTGTGAGTGCAAAAGTCAAACTGATTTCTACGTGTGTAGACATAATATTACATTATGATGTATTAGCATGCCATCTGTTATGAAAATTGTAAACTATTATAGACGCACGTATGATTCTTTTAAAAATTGAACAATTTCTACTGTCCCCATTACATTGCAGTAAGGACAGTATAAATTGTTAATTTTTAAAAGAATCATACGCGTCTATAATAGTTTACAATTATCATATTACATTATTTGTGAAAAACAATTTTTTGAAAATATACGTGCATGGTGGATGATACATGTTGGTTGAACGATATCTCAAGATTTCAAACTAAATTTAAGAAATTTGGAACTATTGTGATATATATTTTTTCCCAATATCATAAGTAAATATAAAATATGTAAATAATAATTTGTATAAAATAGTATTCCAATTACCTCATTAAGATAGGTGTATGTGTTTCAAGCTAATGGAATATCACGCTTTTGAGAACCACATTGAAGTTGAAAGTTGACAAGATCAAATTGGTGAACTATGTGAGGTGGCAACATTATCAGAGTCTCCCATTCTCACCTAAGCACAGCTGGTACAGTGGAGTGTACAGAACTCTGAACCTTAGACAGCATCAAACAACAAAACAAGATTTAGAACATCTCAAGCCATTGAAGATAGAAAATAACAACAAAATCTACCCCACTTTCCAAAATGTAGCTTGGCACCTGCAGCTCCAGAACACATTTTGGCTTGTATTAGATGCACTAAACAGGACCTTAGGGAGGCTTCTGCTTATTATCAAACAGCTTGAGGAGCATGAACTCATGGAATTTGTGTAATCTTTACACAAGGGGATAAGAAACAACAACAACAGAGTCTCCCATTTAGAGAGGTTCTACTGTAATAATAAATTTCTTGATGTAAATTTCCTTATGTACCACATTTAAAATGTTTACAGAACATTATATCCATTGGTGTCAGGTTACATTGGACAGGTAGAAACTTGTGTACACTCCTAGCGTACCTTGTGGACATCTTGAGAAATGTGTTCAACAAGTTGATGTGTGTGTCCCAGATGAGGCCACAAACCTGTACAAGAACATTGCGAGGCAGTACGCCTATCTCTACACCCTCTTCCAGGTAGGTAGCCATAACCTTCCTCTGACATCTCTCATCACCACGGCTCTGTGATTGTAGAAGACAGACCAGTACTTGAAGGATACCTTCACCTACGACAGTTACAGGTAAATACCAGACACGGACCAGTGACCGCAGGGAAACCAGCGACGGCTATGTGATATCCAGGTGGGCTGTCTCCACAGTGATGACAAGACAGAATGCCATCCCTGAGGACAACTCCAAGATGTCTCTGGCTCTGGTTCCGCTCTGGGACATGTGCAACCACTCTCAGGGCAAGGTGGGTAGCTCTCTCCAACATAGGGGTGGAGCTAGCTAACCATCGTCATCTTTCTTATCTCATTGACCTATCAGGAATGGAGTTCTAAGATTTCACCCTTCAGTGTAGCATATATAAACAGAATCGTCCAATACAGTATTAGAGCTCTGAGAAGTGGGCTGGTAGATTAAATTTGCAAAACCACCTGTAGAATTCACCACTGATAAGCTAAGCCCTTTGTTTAATTTTTAAGAAAAGGAATTGTTTGCTCATTGGTCCTACATTAAAGATTTAATTTTATTATTATCCCATCAATCTGCATAGTCTTTTAAACTTTCCTATTTACACATATCTGTGATGATATGATGAATACTATAATCAGTGATATGCTTATTTACATAATGAAATTAAGAATATTAATATTAACTTTATGAATACAATAACACCCTCCCAATATTTTTTAATCACAGTAAGGACAGTAGAGAGAGAGGTTTATGTTATGTTCAAAAAAAAAACATCCGTGCCTTAATGTTTGTGTTTCAAGACATTGCCAGTAAGTTTTAGGTATAGTTGAATCTTATCAAAATAGTTGCGAATTTTGATAACAGATGGCGCGCTGGTGCACCATATTATAGTTGAACTACTCTTATTGAAACCTCACACATACCTTTTGGTAAAATAAATGATATTTTGATCCAATTAATACCTTTTTAATTAAAGATTTATTTATGGATTGCTCTATTTTCATTACCTTATTAATAATTTGGATATGATCTTGTCACCTTATGTTTCTAATCTATAATCCCCAAATGGTACTTATAACCATGGTTAGAACAATGGGGAATTAAAAATAGAGACTTTAAAGATTTAGGATCTAATGATTATCAACCTGTAACCCCAAAACACATTATTGACTGTATTGACTCATCCATTGATGAGCTCTACTCATCCCCGACAGACACCATCAACAAGCTCTACAAGCTTGATACCCTGATATAATTGAGTGAAGAAAGAAGAAAAATAAAAGATGATGTTATAACCATATTGCTGTTATAAAAAAGACTGTGGGTTCTACCAAGGTTTTACTGTTTATAAAACTAAAGGTCTTTATAGAGGAATTGATTGATTGATATAATTGAGACAGAGGATATAACTAGACCAAATCAAATTTCAATACTTGACATTTTGGTAACTAGTTGTTACCTCTCTATTAGGTGAGAGTTCTCAAAAAGTCTGGGCTCATGATGGTAACAATGCTAGTGTGGGATCGGTGGAAGGATGGTCTAATTCATTGGTTTTCGACCGCTACGACCCGGGTTCGATTCCCGCATTGGGCACTTTTTTCTCATTAAAAAAACAAATAAAATGCTCCGATGGCCCCCGATTCTTGCAAAAGTCCAACCTCACCAGCGAGTGCAAGTAACCAAACGGGGCTCTGGCATATTTGTAAGTGCAAAGTGGAACTGCTTTTCACATGTGTAGACATGTGGTGCACTTACAGTAATAGCAGTCGCCTACTTCTACCCACCATGATTATCATGGCTTGTACCACGTGTACTAGGGATAAGCAAAAGAAAAGAAATAATGCTAGTACCACTTATCAATTATCTATTTGGATTCAAGGAACATGGATTCATGGAATTGGTGTAATCTTTAGACAAGGGGATAAGAAACAACAACACAAAGCCACCAACATGGAGTTTGTGTTATGTTTGCACAAGGGGATAAGAAACAACAAGAACCTATTTGGATTTGGGCATGCATCCTGGATGTATTCCCTTTTTTTTTTTTCAAAAATGTTACACTTCTGTAATCAGTCATCTTTTTGTCTGATGTCTTTTGATTTCTATCCAAAGTTATGTGTTGACTCATTGATGGGTTCTGACATCTGTGTGCCGTGTGCAGGTGTGTACAGACTTCAACCAGGAGTCTGGCTGCCTGGAATGTCACGCCATGACAGCTGTGAAACCTGAGCAAGAGGTGAGGAGGGTGTTTCTTCTTTTGTGGAATTACAATTCTTTTGTGGAATTAAATTTGATGATACCCATTTTCCTACCATTGTTCAAGTAAATTTGAATTTGCCCATTTTCCTATCATTGTTCAAGTAAATTTGAAGATGCCAATTTTCCTACCTTAGTAAAAGTAAATTTAAAGATGCCCATTTTCCTACCATTGTTCAAGTAAACTTAAAGATGCCCATTTTCTACCATTGTAAAAGTAAATTTGAAGATATCCATTTACCTACCTTTGTAAAAGTAAATTTGAAGATGCCCATTTACCTACCTTTGTAAAAGTAAATTTGAAGATGCCCATTTTCCTACCTTTGTGGAAGTAAAGTTGCCATCTAAGAGACTTAACCTGTGGTTTTCTCCCCAGATCCACATATTCTATGGCCAGAGATCCAACCAAGACTTCCTCCTCCACAACGGCTTTGTCTACAATGACAACAACAACAGAGTCTACACTATCAAACTGGGTAGGTCCCATCTACTTCAATGCCACTCTCTACAGTTTCAAACTTAAAGATTAATAAAGACTGTATGCAAATATTTATTTTAAGTATATTAAAAAAAAAATTTAAACTTTCATTAGTCCTCCTTTTTTTTTTACTCAAAGTTCAATAATTTACTTTCGGAAAGTTATATACATCTGTTAGAAAATTTCTAATGTATGCAAAAATGGTCTCCAGCGACATCACACATTTCACGATCTACGAAGAAAATGTAGATCGCGTACTTCGCCGCTGAGAAGATGGTGATGGCATGGTTCTCAGGACCAACCAGAACTTAGAGACCATGTGCTAAAAATGATATAAATTCTTATACATAGATTGTGTGGCTTTATATCGATAGATTGGGCCTATGGTCCTCTCCACCTTAGTACAGTCAAGCTAAGTCTTGCCTTGACATTGTAATGTTATCCAGGGGTTTGCCAGCAAGACCGCCACTACCAGCTCCGCCGGACCGTGGTGGAAAAGCACGGAATATCTCCGTAAGAATGATTTTTTTTTTTTCATCGAAGTAAGGACAGTAGAGAAAGTGTGTTTTATTTGAAAGAGATACATTTGAGTTAAAAAGTTTTATTTCATTTATATATAACTAGCGAACCCGGCCACGCGTTGCAGTGGCTAAATTGAAATATGTTGAATTAACATTATACTAAACTATTCAGTACAGTAAAGTTAATATTCACTAATAAAGATAAAAATGTTTTAGCCGATCTAAAGCCCAACGGGATTGAGAATGGAACGTTACGTTAAAATTTGAAAGTGATTTTTATATATATAGACAATATAGCCCTTCATTGTAATCATTGATTATAATCACTGCATTAATAAATGTCAGTCTTCCCAGTATTCTTTTACCTATGTATGGAAATTTTGGTTTGAATTAGTGAACTACTGCGAATTTGTAGACGAATGACCCTGGCAACGCCCGGGTTCACACGATTAAATGTATATTACATATGGAAGATGGACGTAGTTCCCGGAGGGCACCCGCGAGGTCACTCTGCCCCCGCGCAACTGTCCAACCGGGAGCGCCCCGTGCTGTCAAAATCGTCACGCGTTCTAGAGGGCGCTGCTCGGCCGTCAGCCGGGAGATCTCATTTACTCGGCGGGGGGGGGGGGGGGGGGGGCAGGGAAGTCACGTGCTGCGCCGGCAGCCAATCGTCGCGCGCCGCCATCACCCGTCTGCCGCGAGGGGGCGCTGATTGCGAGTGAATTCACGTTTTATTGTAAATAAAAATGCAACGAAAGGTTATTTCTAAAGAGTAATTAGCCAGAAACCATCCCTGTAGTATACTAAACATCTTCCCAAAGTTTCATCACGATTGGTTGAGCAATGTAGAAGATTATCACTCACGGACGGACCAACAAACATCCATTTTTATATATATAGATATATATAAGGTACAATTTGGATTATAGATTACATATAAAAGGTAACAAGACCAAATCCAAATAAATAAATAGCAGGATGTTTCGATAACAGCGTTGTTACTAAAACATTACGCACTATTTATTTGGATTTGGTCTTGTTATAGTTTATTTCTTATATATAGAGATGGCGCGTTATTGTCCTATAACTAAAGAAAGGAAGAGATTGCATGGCTGAAAGCAGGTTTTTTTCCTCTCAGCAGTGTTGTCTGACATTGTTAGCTCCCTGTGTCTCTAGCAACCATTGTTTGGACGATCTTTGTTAATTATTTTAAATCTAAAGATGATTGAGATCTAATAGAGAAGGGAATAGGTGGCAAACTGACACTTTTTTTTTTTAATATTAAAGAAGACATTAGTCTTCAGGCAAGTCCTTCATTAGCTGGTGGTGGTGTCTTGTCCATGGAGCAGATCAGTCCATGCACCCTGATCACAATATCAGCTAACTGAGATGCCTGTCCATATGGATGTACTCTTCTGGATTGATGTCTGCCATATAGAGAGCTGCAAGGATGGCCGGATATATATGGTCTGGAGTGAATTGGGTGTTGTGACAGTTATTGCAAAGTGTTGTATTGTAACAGTGTTACAAGTGTTACAGTGTTGTAACCATGATTATCATGGCCTGTACCACGTGTACTTGGGATAAAAAAATATATATATTTATTTAAAGACAAACCTATTCCTGGATAATTCTTGCCAAACAAGAACATCCCTCACTACCACGGAGGTGTCCAGAGATCTGACGGCCTACCACCTCCCCCCTCAGTGCCAGCAGCTGCCCCCCAGCCTGGTGAAGCTGGCTGCTATCCAGGTCATGGACAAAGGTATGTAGGAGAGGCCTAGACCTGGCTCCACAGCTACTGTACTGTGTGCACAGAGGAACTTGCCCAGATGGCCCAGGAGGGCAGTGCACAGCTGCAAGTGGACTGGAGCAACCCTGTGGTCCAGCGAGGACTTAAGTTCCTGAGGGACAGGCTGGAGCTCCATGCCAGGACTTACAAGGTACCCTTGCCTGTTTCTCTTGTTTACAATTGGAATGGAAGAAGTCTGGCTGAAGCTAAGATAGGAATCTGATATCAATTCTCTCTCTCTCTCGCCTGGAAGCAAGACTGTATGAATTCCTTAAACATATTGGGGACTCCCATTATAAACAATAGCTTGTACAAACTCAAGGCGGCTTGTAACCCTTGATATAATATCCAGATGTCCCTTCAGAGAAGGCTTTGTCCGATGTGAAGATTTATATATACAACCCTGTACCACGTGTACTAGGGATAAGCAAAAAATATATATATATATTCAACTTCTACCCTAAGGGGGGGTTTGTGGAAGGCTGGTATAAACCGTTGGTATACGACCAATACGACCCGGGTTCAATTCCCACATTGGGCACTTTTTTCTGATTAAAAAAAATGCTCCAATGTCCCCCTATTCTTGCAAAAGTCCAACCCCACCAGCGAGTGCAAGTAACCAAATGGGGCTCTGGCACATTTGTAAGTGCAAAAAGTCGAACTGCTTTTCACATGTGTAGTAGACATGTGGTGCATTTACAGTAAAAACAGTCGCCAACTTCTACCCACCATGATTATTATGGCCTGTACCACATGTACTAGGGATAATAAAAAAAAAAACTTAGAGATGAATCCTTGTATATGGTATAATAAGGGCTATATAAATTGTGGTATATTATGTTTGAACTTCCCCCATTGTGTACAGGACAACCACCTATCCAATGAAGCAAGCCCTCGCCATCAGCTGGCTGCTCAATATGTTAAACTGGAGAAAGAAACACTGTCTGAGATTATCTCCTCAATCTCTTCTAATCTAACCTTATAATTTTTGACATTTTTTTTTTTTTTAATATAAAGTTGGCTTTTTTAAAACGTCTTTCTTTTTCAAACACATTTGTTTCCTAGACATATACAATTTATACTTGCCATAGATATACAGGAAAATGTTTTGATAACGAGCCATTATATAAAATTTGAGTAAATAATTTTCACCAGTTACACAGTACTTGTACACAGTTACATACAAATAGCACACACATGATAAAGAAAAATTTGGATTATAGATTATAATACAAGAGAATAAGACCTAATCCAAATAATTTATTAGTGTGTGACGTTTCGGCAACAACATTGTCACCATCATCAGACAAAAGAATAAATTGAAAAAAAAAAAAAAAGAAAAATTTTTTTTTTTTTCTTTTTATTCTTTTGTCTGATGATGGTGACAATGTTGTTGCCGAAACGTCACACACTAATAAATTATTTGGATTAGGTCTTATTCTCTTGTAATAGCACATACAGTAAAAAAAATCACTTTAATTCAACACTTACTTTAATTAAGTAAAAATTTCAATCTTCCAAGGAAAGTTTTTTTCAAAATCTTTAAATCTCTTGCTTTTGGGCACTAATGAAATGTTGTACCATGTTTTCTCCTGTAAAAGGGTGTTTGTGTCCGAAAGCTAGAGATTAAAGATTTTTGAAAATAAATTTTTCCCTGGAAGGTTGAAATGTTCACCTTAATATTGTCACAATGGATTATTTTTTGCTCCAATGTCCCCTGATTCTTGCAAAAGTCCAACCCCACCAGCGAGTGCAAGTAACCAAACAGGGCTCTGGCACATTTGTAAGTGCAAAGTCGAACTGCTTTTCACATGTGTAGACATGTGGTGCGCTTACAGTAAAAAGCAGTCGCTAACTACTCACCATGATTATCATGGCTTTGAGATAAGAAAGAAGAGAGAAGATTTTTTATTGAACTTACTTTAATATAAGACTTACATGGACAAAACTTAAGGAAGTTGTACCTTTTAACATGTATATCAGGATTCAGACAATAACTAAAAGATATTTGATACAGTGACCTTTATTGAAGATAGAAAATAATGACAAAATCACTTGCCCAAAATGTAGCCTGCACCTCAGATGTAGCCAGAACACATTGCATTAGATGCACTAAACAAGACCTTTGGGAGAGGCCATTGTTTATCATAAAACAGCTCTAGGAGCATGGATTCATGGAATTTGTGTAATCTTTACCCAAGGGGATAAGAAACAACAACAACACAATAAAAGTTTCCAAAATCTGCAAATTATTTTTACAGCATGAAAAAAAGGTTCACTTAACCCATCCAATTTCACCAATGAGAAACCAGGAGAGAGCCTCCTGATGTTTTTTCCACTATGATCTCTTATTGGTGGAAGTTCCGCTGTTAAGTGTTAGATTCAATCACAACACACATGACAAAAAATTCTTCCTTTATTAATTCCAAAGCATCATAAACCCAGCACCTCATTTGGCCGGGATTTTTATAAAAAATATATTCTAACTATATATATATATATTATATAAAAAAAATAATTACCTACTATTTTTATATAAAAGGGGAAATAAAAAAAAAAGAGGGGGATTCTGCATAGCATACACATCTGGTACATATATTATGACGGAATACACACAAAAAATTCGTTCCAAGAATGACTAAAATATGATCATATATCCTGTGTATGCATATATAATATCCCCAGAAACATTCCCTTTAGGGAAATATGCAAAGAGGGGGAAAAAAAAGCCAATGGATAATGCCATTTTCACTATGGCACTAGTGTGAATAACAAGCAAAAGATATTATGTTGTACCCTCTTTGCATATCTCCCTCCAAAATTATGCAAATGGCAAAGCAATAAATATTGATGTTTTAAAAAAAAAATTAATTATTCAAAACCCCAGAAGGCCACCTTATAATCCCAACAACATTCGCACACACTATTTACACAATAAATATATTTAGCGCTTAGCTACACACAGTGGGCAAAAGTTGAAAGACGCAATTAGGTCCCATTTATCTTATGAGATCATTGTGATCTGTTTATTTATTTACAAAATGGTGGTGGTGGTGATTCTTTATATCCAATATATATTTATATAAAAAATTGATAAAAAAAAAGCCCATTATTTTTTACTATTCAATCCAAAATAGTGTTGTGTATTAAAGAACCTGGATCAAAAACAAAATAAGAGGCCACCCAGGATCCTCATCAATGAAGGAGAGAGTTTGTAGCGAAGATTGGGAATTGTACGAAACTGATGACATTAACAATAATGTAAACATTTTTCGTGGGGGAATTTAAATAAATGAACTTAATGAAATAATTAAATCAACATTTGTGTGTCAACATAAAAAAAAATATGGCAACTTTAGTTTTGAAACAATGAGGAATGAGTAAAAGATGGGTTTATTGGTAACTCTACTGAATTGGGATTTTTTTTTGGCTTTTTGGGTCGAGATAGTTGGCACAGAATGGCTTGTAATAATTGAGTGTTGGTTGTTTAAACATCAACTTGTACGAAGATGGCACAATTTGTATCATTGATGGAAAATTAAAATGCTTTACCCCCCCTCCCCTTCCCATAGTTATTAGGATATGAACTTATTTTGTTGCCATTTATTTATTTTATTTTTTTTTATTGTTGAAGAATTAAAGCAAATTTTTTGTCTCCCAGAACATCTGTTCTCATTACTTATAGTCTTCCAGAATATTTGTTCTCATTGTGTCTTCTAGAATGCCTGTTTTCATTGTGTCTTCTAGAATGCTTGTTCTCATTACTTGTGTCTCCCAGAACAAATGTTCTCATTGTGTCTTCTTGAATGCTTGTTCTCATTACTTGTGTCTCCCAGAACAACTGTTCTCATTGTGTCTTCTTGAATGCTTGTTCTCATTACTTGTGTCTCCCAGAACAACTGTTCTCATTACATGTATTTGACAGTACATATATATATATTCATTGTGTCTTCCAGGATATCTGTTCTTATTATTTGTTTTTCCCAGAACATCTGTTCTCATTACTTATGTCTCCCAGAACATCTGTTCTTATTACTTGTCTTCAAGAACATCTGTTCTTATTACTTGTATCTTCAAAAATATCTGTTGTCATTACTTGTATCTTCAAAAATATCTGTTCTCATTATTTATGTTTCCCAGAACATCTGTTCTCATTATTTATGTCTCCCAGAACATCTGTTCTTATTACTTGTCTTCAAGAACATCTGTTCTTATTACTTGTATCTTCAAAAATATCTGTTGTCATTACTTGTATCTTCAAAAATATATGTTCTCATTATTTATGTTTCCCAGAACATCTGTTCTCATTATTTATGTCTCCCAGAACATCTGTTCTTATTACTTTTGTCTTCCAGAACAATTTCATTACATTGTATACTTGTTGTCCTGTAACTAAGGAATGTCAGCCAGGGATATTTCTCTAATGACTGATATTCTAAGAGATAAATAGGATTTAAAAATTTATGAAAGAATGAAAGGTCTAAGTATAAGATATGAAGCTCCAATGAAGAAGAATCCAAATACAGTAGAAAACTTGGATAATACAAACATGTCTTTAATTCAAATATTTATCTTGGTCCCTAGAATTTCTTATAAATACAATTTCCATTTTTGGATAATTCAAAATTTTTTTTGGTCCCTTGAGCTTTGAATTATCCAAGTTTGATTGTATTTTCAAATGGTCAATCATATTGCCAAATAAAAAACTTTAGGAATTTCTTTATCTTTTTTACTGAATTTAAGAAATATAGATGTAAGAAAAAGAATTCACTTTTTTGATTTTCCTAATGAATTTCTCATTACCAAATAGATGGAATTTTTCAAAATCAAAACAAGGAGACCTTTATCATTGCCAAGCAGAACTTAAATATTTTAAATGTATATATGTATCTGAAGAGACAAGGGTCGCCTCTCCCGTCAAAATAGACGTCTAAAACCAGACACCATCTATTGACTGTCGCCGCAACTAACGGCTTCGGGTCGGTCACAAATCCACAACACCAGCTTTGGCAAACTGAAAAGCGTCCACCTAGAGACCATGGTTTCGGGCTAATGGCCCTCGTCAGTCTAGGGCGGACTTTATTCCATGAGATCCACACGGGATCAAATGGAATCTTGACAATCTGCCAAAGAGGTGTTTAGCTGGCAAAGTGACTGGCCAATATCTATGGCTAAAATATAGATGGAAATTTTGGCCGGAGGAAATTGATCTAAAGAGACAAGGGTATTAGACATCTATTTTGACGGGAGAGGCGACCCTTGTCTCTTTAGATCAATTTCCTCCCGGCAAAATTTTCATCTATATATATGTATGTGACTCAGTTTTTGTTGTTACTTTGTATAAATAATATTTTGATTTGATTTCATTATTCATGATAAAATTGGGAAAAATGTTTTCAAATTACAAAATATTTTCTCACAATTTGTAAATATCCACACTGTATATTTTTGTAAATATTTCTTGTAAGGTATAGTCGATGTTTTATTAAGTCCGTTGAAGAGCGATTATCACTTGAAAGCTAGCGTTTTGTAATAAAAAAGAAACTCATTGTGAGAAAATATTTTGTAGATTTCATTATTTTTATTATTTTGATCTTTTATTAAAGCAGTGATTAGAAAGTTAAATGTTTATCTCTTAAGAGAAATTTGCTGTAGAGTTGTTTATAAATGCATAGTAATTTTTTTTTCCCTTCTTTAAAAATGGGAGGTTTGAAGATGTCTTGCCATTTAAAAAAAATATATAACAAATGCTTAAAACAACCAATCAGAAATAAGCTTTTTTGCATCCAGGTGGGGGATAAACATGGCAAGCTATCAGCCAACAATTTCATTTTATCATCTATTCAGGACCTAGAGTTACTTTTGCTTTATAAACATTATTTATTATGTATATTTACATTGTTTTTCTATTAAAACTGTTATCACAATTTTTTTTTTTACATCATTTAAATTTTTACTCCTATTACACTGTTTTTTTCTTAATGTTTTGAGTATTTAGAAAAAAAATTCTGTGCAAATGAACTAATATATGTGTCAAAAACGATTAGTTTTACAAAAATGCATACATTTTATATGGTATTAAATATAATTAATTCATATATACATGTGATAAAGTATGTATACAATTTTGAAAAAAAAAATGCTGATTTAAAACATATAATTTTGAATATTTTTAAATATTTTATTTCAACTTTGTTGTCATTTTGGTGATGTTTCATGAAAGCAACAAAAAGAATAATAAAAAAAAAAAAAGGGGGGGGGGGTTTAAATGATTTTTAGGCTTTTTCTGTGGCTTGGAATAAGTTAATAATCTTTTAAAACAATACATATATACTGGTATTTCTTGATATTTTATAGTTTCTAAGGAGACAATAATGAAAAGAAAAAGAAGGCAAAGCAGACTATACAAACTTATAATTTGAAAAGTGTTATAACATTTATATTTTGATAACAAAATTTCAAGTCAAAAATTATTTTAACGAAATTTATTAAATGATATTTAAAAAAAATACATTTTAGGGCCATTTAATCCTCCTTTTTATTGGAAATACGTTAATAAAAAATATATTTACAGTTTATAACATCCAATTAAAAATTTCTTAACAAAAGAGAGAGGCTTTATTGCACGCAATGTGGCCCAAAACTATAATAAAAGCGCGAGCTATGAAAGAAAAAAAAAACGCTTTTTTTTTTTAAATGGGAAAGAAAGGATTAGCTGAGTGCCAAAAGAAGAATATCAACCTTTTCCTTGGCGAAACGTAGCTCGCGCCCAGCGTGCCGGGCAGTTTCCAGTTCGCGACGGGAACTGGCGAGTTCCCGGGTCAGGATACCAGGCTCGGTGCCTTCGCGCGACGCCCAGTCTTGAGCCATTTGTCGCCGCATATCGTCGTCCAGGACACGACGCTGCGAGTAGTGCGCCACGACCTCCTGCCGGCTGCACTGCTGCTCGCGCATTGCTCGCAGACTGCCGTTCCAATGGAGCAGCTGGAAGACTGTCATGAGCTCTTGGAATTCCAGCATGGTACGTCCGCGATTAGCACGTAACATATACTGAAAGGCCTCGATTCCAGCATCAAGAGGTTCACCCTACACACACAGAGGGAAAATGTTGATTCATCAAATTAAATAAATCGTGTACGGCATGGCATGTGACTTCAATCGATCAACTCGTTATATAGGTTTTTAACTTTTAATTAGACAATTTTAATTTATATTTAGACATTTTTCATTTTAATTTAGACACATGGACTTTTCTATAAAAAAGTCTAAATTGAAATGAAAAATGTCTAAATTAAAATTAAAAATGTCTAAATAAAAATGAAAGTGTCTAAATTAAAATGAAAAATGTCTAAATATAAGTTAAAAATGCCTAATTAAAAGTTAAAACCCTATAAATCGGGAATCGTTATAGATGAATAGCTATTTTAATGTATTTCAGTCGGGACTATTGAAAACTATCAATAAATAGTGGGAAATCTGGAGAACATACACGCCAATTAACCTATCTGAACATTCAGAAATTTACCAAACAACCTAATCAATTTCTATGACCTGTATATTTTCCATATACTCACACCTACTTTCCGGCACCATAGTTCAGCACGCATGCTTAGTTCATTACATTTTTATAGCTGTTGCGATAGCACATGCAGTGTTTTCACAGATTCAGCCATCCACTTTACTCACTAAGTACATTTAAAAAAAAAAAAAGTTGGGTGGAGATTTTAGACAAGTTTGGCATTTTGGTTTGAAACTTTCTTGAATATCACCGTCTTATGTACGACGGACAATTTCTCGATTTTTTAAGAAAAATCCACAAAACAAATTATTTAATTGTTCCCAATTATCGCTGAGCCTTGCGACCAAGCTCGTGAGGTAAACCTTATTATTATTTTTAATACGCTTATTGTAATTGTTTTTATCAGAGATAAAGTACTTAAAATTAGATTTATTTATTTTAATATATATGGAAAATATAATTAAAAAATAAAAGTAATTAATTTTTACTTTTCCACAGCAAAAACGATAATTTTATTAACAAGATTCTAAAATCTTGTTGTAAGCTTTCAAGTTGTTATTTACAACAATTTTTTTATTATTATTATTTGTTTTCAAAGTATAAACATCACCACAAGCTAAGGTGCATCATATCTCTTTAAAACAATTTTTCTGTTTATATTGTGAAAGCTAATTTGGGCAATAGCGTATTGTAAATAGCAATTTTAGAAAGAGCTCGAATTTGAAACCTTACAGTAAGATTTTATAATCTTGTCAACAAAAAAATATATCTTGGCTGGAAGTGAACTTTAAATACTTTTGAGCCCACAAAAACAGAAAATTTACAAATTGTGAGAAAAAAAATATTTTTATAAATACAAACCTAAAAAAAAAACTTTTCAAAAGCATGTTTATCTATATATAGCTCATTCCTAATAGAAAATTATAGCAGAATGTAACAACAAAAAATTAAAAGAGAGCGAAGGAGAAAAAATGTTTCTTTTATTATAAAGATAAAACACAGAAGCTTTGAAACCCTGTAGAAGAACTGTGAGGTTTGAAAAAGTTCGTGTTTTTTAACGCGCGTTAAAATAAAAGAGAAACAATAAATAAATAAACCTTTCTCTTTCAACCTTTTTGGCTATATATCTAAAGAAATTATTATTAATTGAGATATAGCAGAATGTATTCAAACGAACCATTTTATTTAATTACAAAAGAATAAAGTAGAAGAACCTTTCATCCAGTAGCGGCCTCTATAGTGGTCACATGACACAGAGGGGGTAACGTCCGGGACTTCTCGTCACGTCAATTCGCAATCGGCGGTCATTGCTGCCATCGTCGTCTGATTCCATTCGGTCTTCTGTGCATTTTTATTATTGGTCATTTTTATGTGCGTCGTTAATGACTAAATTACGTAATCTTTTATTCTTTTTCTTTGAGTTATATACAATAATGACTACCTTGAGGAAGGTTGTATGAATATATTGAAAGAGTTACGCAAGTTCTTCTGAGAATTTTCTTCTTTATTTATTGTTAATTAAAATGATATCTGGTCATCTCTCTTGGATAATTGTATGAATATATTGAAAGGATTAGGTAAGCTATTGCTTGGCTCTTATGTAAGCTCTGGGGATTTCTTCTGATAGTTTATTACTAATTTTAAAAATTGTATTTTATTATTTTGGAGTTTGTGTGTGTACGAATATATGTGAATTACATTTGCTCATCTGTGATATTTTTTCTGCTATTGTTTATTCGGTATGTTTATCTAATGAATCTATCGGCATATGAAAATGTCTTTTTTTTTTTTAATTTTGTAAACTATGAAGATTTTTTTTTTTTTAAATAAATGATACCGAACTTTTTGAGCGCGTTCAATTTAAAAGAAGAAAAAATAGATTTTCTATACACGTTTTACTAAATATTGTTATAATTAATTGTAGTTAAAATATTTGCAATTAAATATAGTTAATAAACTAAGATTTTCAAATTTTTAAAATTAAAAAATTCAAAGATTCTTTTTGAAAATTTTTGTTAAGTATATATAATATAGGTATATAAATATGTTTGTATTATATAATTTCTTCTGACATCAAATTATATCGTACCTAATTATAACGGCATCTGATCTATTTTCAAGCGATTTATTTTGTGTTTCATTGCAGGCATAAATATATTTTGGATTAAAAAAAAACATTTTCTTTGCAGACATTTTAAAGTTTTGGGATATTTAACAATTTCGATATAAGTAAATCAATGCATTTTATATATTTATTATATATATACTGTTTTAATACTGGGATATTTAATTTCTAGGCATAGTAATTGTCCATTTTAAATCTATTTTATGTTAATTTTTTTTTGTTAGGAAAACATTGACTAGTGTTTTAGTAGTAGAGTATTGCAATTGATATTTTAGTGTTAATTTAAAAACAAGAGTAAATGTATTTCTTTTGAAATCATTTTCAACATATATAAATAAAATAATAAATGTGAGTTTTGTTTGTTCCGCATATTTTCCCAGAACATTTGACTTTTATCCAGATGAAAATTTGTCACGATTTATCACGATTTAGGTCTGGAAGGAATTACTGTTTTAGTTTCGACCCTGGTAGATCTAAATTATCCATACTAATAATCATGGTGGGTAGTTAGCAATTGCCATTTCGGTAAGTGCACCACATATCTACACATTATACTCATAGACAAAACTCTTAAGTAAGTTGTACCTTCTAGTATGTATATCGATATTCAGACAATAACTCTGAAAGATATTACAGTGACCTTTATTGAAGACATACAAGATAACTAAATTGCCTCTGTCTCCTTAAAAAAAAAAAAAATTAAAAAAATTGATTAATAAAGAATGGGTGTTTGGTCAATTCAGGAATATTTAAAAATCAACGAATAGTTGATATTTTTTCCGACAGATGGTACAAGCCCCATCAGCAACTTTCAGTTTGCATAAGATGCCTTTTTCTTAATCCACCTTATCCAAGTAAAATTTTACATTTTTACTATTTTTTTTTCAAGATCTAATAAGTAAATAAACTTTATTTATTGTATAAATATTGCGCTGTAAAGTGTAAATTTAAAATAATTTTTCACTCTCTCTCTCTAAAACTAGAAATAATTTGTAATATATGAAGTGGAAGAACAAAACGTTGTCAAGGGTCAGTGAAAGTGTGACCATGCCCATGTGGGGGTGACCAGGATTTACCCCATATATAATTAAATTGTCTGTTAACACAATCAATCTCGGGGAAGTTAAAAATCCGTTAGACAGTGTGAAGAATTGACAGATCTATCTTGTCGACTGAAGATGACAATGGTCAGTGAAGTGGAAGAACAAAACGTTGTCAAGGGTCAGTGAAAGTGTAACCATGCGTGGGCGGATGTCAAATGATCCGTGACGGACAGACAAATCGCGCCTCGTGCTGGCCACGTGAGGGTTGAGCAACTAGGGCAGTAGGGAGGGTCGCCATTAGGAAATTTCCCAAATGGAGCGGTGAATATTCTTTTTATTTTTTATTAGAAGTAAGATATTGTAGTATATATAATTGTTTACACATTGTGTATTCACACGTTAATATATTCGCAAATCACATTCATAATTCAAAAAAACACACGATAATATTTGATATTGATTTATATTACATATCACGAGAGTGTTTAGGCCAACTTGAGGAGTATAAAGGTGGATGATGATGATGATAAGAACAAAGAGTATATATCCATATCACAGATGAACCAACAGGAGGTTTCTCCACGCCATATAATCATCGCGGTGCTGTTAGAAACATGTAAAGGATGTGTGGGTAGTACAATATCAATTACATATGAAGATAGATTCATCAACCTTCAAAATTTATTGACCAATCTTTCGACCATCCAATGTAGCCATTTTTTTTTTTCAAGGTGAAAAGCTTAACACGAAGTAAGAAATGTAAAGATGGCAAGTACGAGATGTTAATACGTGTTGTAGGAATTCAATTGTAGGATAACAATATTGAGCTACGAATCAGCAGCGTTAGAAAATGGCTATGATAAATCTGAGAGAGTTTCCTTTGTAGAAGTAAAATAGCTGGGTGAGTGGAAGCAATTGTCAATTCACTCACTCACTGCAGTAGCCACCGCCATGTGCGTATTTAATGGAACGAGGCCTAAAGGTCGGTCGGTTGAAGTGCCTTGACAAAGCGACACTTGTCCAGCTCCTGCTCACTTGTCACTTCTTTGTCGGCGTGATGACTTGTGTTGCCATGGTCATCCTGAGTGTTGGATCCTCACGCACCGAGATTTATCAAGACGTTTCCATGCTTCCTTTCTCATCTACCCCTTCTCTTCCAAATCTATTTTTCAACTAATCTTCCGTTTTGCAAATTACAAAAAAAGAGGCATAGGACGCTGCAACTCTTTTTATTTACTTGATTAAAGAAGCTTTAGGGCAAGTTTTTCTTCAGATAAATGAAATGTATAAACATAATGGATTCCAATAGTGTGTCAACTCCATATTGAAAATAATCTAATAGGAGGTATTCAATACTAATGCGGTTATTCCTGTATATAAAACCCTCTTCTACTCGGAGAATCTGTATAAGACCAAGAAGTCTTAATAAAGCTTTTTTTTTTTGTTTATACAAGGTATGTCCCATAAATTCCCGGACTGGGTCCATAAAAAAATAAATAAATGAAAAATGTAAATGAATTTGACTGTTTATTATAGAATATATATCTGGCTACACGGTGGTACCAATATCGAGGCGGTACTTGCGCGCGCGCCAAGGTTATTCTAATTTATTTAAAGGTCACACCTAGCGCTGCGGCGATTTTACGATGGAACAAAAATTGAAGCAGAGGATTTGCATAGAATTTTGTGTGAAACTTCAAATATCAGCAACCGAAACTTTTGAAATGCTTAATAAAGCATTCCCCAATGACGCCCCAAAGAGAACAACTGTTTTTGAATGGCATTCTAGATTTAAAGCTGGCAGAATTTCCATTGAAGATGATCCTCGTCAAGGACGCCCAAAATTTCAAACGACTGATGAAAATGTGCAAAAAATCACCGATTTGATAAAAGAAAATCCTCGAACCACTTTGCTGGAGCTAGAGCAAGACACAGGCATCTCTAAAACAACGATTGGAAGGATCGTAACCGAAGATTTGAAGCTCAAAAAGACTCCTGCAAAATTCATCCCAAGATTCCTCACCAATGAGCAAAAACTGTGTCGGCTTGCAACCTGTGAGGACATGATGGAAATGACAAGAACGGATCCAGAATGGAAAGACAAGATAATCACAGGCGACGAGACATGGGTATATGGCTATGACCCTGAAATCAAACCTCAATCTGCCGAGTGGAGAGGTTAGGGTGAGCCTAGACCCAAAAAATCCAGAAACAAGGTGTTGCCGGTCGCTTTTTCGGATAACAAGGGCATTGTTCATCACGAGTATCTTCCTGCAGGCCAAACAGTTATTAAGGAAATGTATTTGGGCATTCTTCGCCGTCTAAGGGAAGCGATTCGAAAAAAAAAGGCCAGAAAAATGGACTAATGGTGGCTGGATCCTACACCATGACAATGCTCGCCCTCACACAGCGCACTTGATGACTAGCTTTTTGGCGAAAAACGGGACACAAATCCTACTTCAACCACCCTATTTCCCAGACATCGCACCAAATGACTTTTTCCTGTTCCCTAAACTTAAAGCAGTTCTAAAAGTAAGACATTTTGACACCAGGGATGACATAATAGAAAAATCGCCGTTAGCATTGAAGAGCATTCCAAAAGAGGCTTATAAAAACTGTTTCGACAATTGGGAGAAACGATGGCGCTGGTGCGTTGAAGCAAGGGGGGATTACTTTGAAAAGTTTTAATAAAAAATTAAAAAAAAAATCTTACCTTTTTTTTTTATGGACCCAGTCCGGGAACTTATGGGACATACCTTGTATTTACCACTTTGAGGCTTTCTTGAGCTGCCCCCTCTAACCATGCGATGCCAGGGTTCTCCCTGTGTGTGTTCTATCTTAGGTGAGGGCTGACAAATCGTCGAAGTACTGTTAAAATACTACACAGGCACATGGCGAACTATGTCTTGGTGGATTGGTGCCGTTTTTGTACTTGTTGAAATTACGATTATTTCGTTATTGATGACACACCACTGTCCACCTAACGGCAGTACAGTAGTACTCTTCGTAAAGTACAACACCTCGTTGCAGAGATAAACCGTCCTTTAGAAAGAGAGAGAGACAAGGTATCCTTACCGGAAAGTTGATAATTAGTGAAACTTGATAATTTTGGGGATGAAAAACTGTCCTTTATAGAGAGGTGTCCTTTAGCGAGAGTGATCGTCATGGAGGTTCTACTGTAGCGGCGCTCCAAGCGACATTTTATGTAGATAGATTCCTTTTTTTAAAGTACTGATAGAGTTGTACATCTGCAAGAGGTTCCGTATAAACAGCTTCATTCATGTAGGTTGGCCCTGGCTGTTGTCGCAATTGGAGCTGTGTTTAAGTCGCATTTCACTTAGTTCAGATCGGCCCATCGTCCAGACCGGTTGATCTAGCGCTTTTTTTTTAAAAAGCTTTGCACATAATCATTCTCCAATTCAAGAACGCAGGTGGATGTGATTCAGATGAAATACGGCCCTGTAACTATCTGTTTAGTAGATGAATTCCCCATTACATTACATATGCAAATAAATAAACTAGGTGAAAAAAAATAGTACAAAAGTGAAATTGTACTGAGATCAGGTGGATAAATGAAGAAAAAGACATCTCCTAATCAGTAGCTTTTATTTGCACGATCAGGAGATTTTTTTAAACTAGGCAACTTCCTCGTATATGTAAATATGATGTATTGAACATCCTCTGTTACTGATGAACATAAATGTAACAATACAAATATGTATGATGGTCAAAGTCGTACACGTGTGTTCTAAGCTTCTTTCCTTATCGAGGCATTTGACCTGAATTGGCAAAGGAATGATGGGAAGTACTGACATGTCACTTCATTCTTTGTTGTGGACAAAAACCTAGGTCCACAGGACTTAATCCCATGAGTCTGCTCTGAGTATCAGAGTAAGGGGGACTCCTCACCTTGTAGGATTCCTGGGCTTCCGCCACGGCGCGGGCGATGAAGTCGTCTGAGATCCTGCGGGAAGGATGTTCGTTGAAGACGGAGTTCATGAGAGCTATCTTGGCGGCGCTGCGGCGGGCTTCTGCCTTGGTTGTGCAATCCTGGGGTGGACAACACATACGTTGGTGGATTTGGACACAGGCTAGTTTATTGTAAAGATAGAGGCTGCCTGGTCGGCATTCATAGTTCTTCAAATTAAATATAATTGATTAATTTGAAGAACTAGTTTTATTATTATTTAATTTTTGCTAAAGTAATTGAACTCCTTCTACATATATGCAAATATGTGGTTATTAAAGAACTTTTATTCAACTTACTTACATATCTGTCCTAGAGATTTGTCCTATCTTTGTTAGAGTAATTTAACTCCTTCAACACACACATATATGCTATATATATGCACATATATGCTACTGATTAGCAAGCTTTTATGTTTCAATAAATATTTTACCTCTTCACTCAATATATATGTTGATCGTCTCCCTCGATTTTAACTCACATAGATCGAATTGTTTAATGACGGAAACTGAAATATTTAATCCTTTTATATAGAGTGCATTTTAATAAAAAATTAAAAATTGAAAAAAAAATTCTTTATGTGATTTTTTACAACAGTGGAAAATATTGAAACCATAATAATAATAATAATAAATAAATAAATAAAGAGAGAGAATGTATATACGTATAGTGAAGTAAAGGTCAAGCAGACGCGAAGTATCAAGGCTTGAAACATATGCACTTGGGATAATTAAAACACATTCCAGAGTATTGATTTATATAGACAGTTTAAGATAATTTACCTTGAATATACATATCTTAGTATGTAAAAAAAAAAAAGAAAAAAAAAAGGTCAGGTGTTGATATAAAAATAAACTAAAAATGTATAGCCTCACATGAGCGCTCTGGCATCTAAAATGCTCACGTAAACGGTCAGGATATGTCTTTTTAGTTTTTTTATTTCTTAGTATGTTGCATATATCTCACTAGCTACATGAGTTTCTTAGATTTCTAGACGCAACCCTTCTTTGTACTAGTTAGTTGCTTCAACTTCACCTCTCAGCCCCAGTATTGATGCCGTTGCGAGTGAAGTTCGCGAGAGGCGGTTGTGGCGAATCATTCATTCACGGTGATTAGACTTGCGAAACCACTGACAGACAGTATGCATTTAAGGATGAGTACGCCCCCCTATCATTTTATTCCATTTCGGTAACTGTACGATTGATTGGTGTGTAGGGGATATGCAATGTAGGTGAGATTTGTGGAGGATACTTGGGTGTACGAGCGTTCTCTACAGGATAGAAGAATTGGAGCATGAATCTCGGGAAGAAGACTTGTTATGTGCCCCCAAGTACACATGGTACAGACCATAATAATCATGGTGAATATGGGCTTGCCACTACTTATACTATAAGTTCACCGTATACACATACATAGAGACAGATCGAGTTTTGCATTTCCAAGATATATGCCAGAAGCCCTCCATTTTGCTATCTACATTTTCTGGTAAAGTTTTAACTTGCGCAAGATCAGAAGCATCAAATCTGTGCGAGGTAATTGAAGATTTTTCTATCAATGCGCGGGTTTTAGAACCTGGGTTTTCAGAAACCCAATTATTTTGACCAATCTCCAATTTGGAAGCCTAAATTAGGAAAGCTCTGGTAGATAAAGTACCTGGAAGGATCCGAAGCAAGCGCCCCCTGGCAAGGTGACGTAGCAGACATAAGGCGGTGCAGGGGCCTGAGAGGACTCGTATACCACTAAGGCGGCTGTCTTGGGCTCAGGGGACCTCCGTAGCTTCATCTCCCAGAACTCTTGAAGGGCCTCCACCACATTGACTGCCACCACAGTCACAGGTTAGTTTTTTGATGAAGATAAAGTTAATATAGGGCAACAACGTGCCATATATACACAAGAAATGCAAAGCATTAAGCATGAATGTTTCCTTTTCAAACAAAAAAATCGTGCTTAATATAACAAATCTAAGCAAGTAAGGTCAATGTAAAACCTTATAAAAATAAAATGTTATCTAAGAAAGCAAAGAGGAAATGATTCGAATATTATTCTCTCTCTCTCTCCATCATCGGGCGGCCGCCGGACCTGCAATCCTGGATCTTCGCGGTGAACCTCGAGAACCACGCCATCACCATCTCCTCAGCGGCAAAGCATGCCATCTACGTCTTCTTCGTAGATCGCGAGATGCGTGGTATCTCTGGGGACCCATTGGCGATCTTCCATCAAACTCTGCAGCGGTGGCAGAGGCGCCATGTACATAGTTGTATTTTTTAATCATTTTCAAAATCATTTTTTTTTTTATTATAACCATCATCCTCATTATTAGTGCGGACTGTGCACTTTACATGTATTGACAGGATGTCAATAAAAATATGTCAATTGTCAATTGTCTCTCTCTCTCTCTCTCTCTCTCTCTCACAAGAAAACTCTCTCTTACTAGTAAAATCAACGGAAATTTCACGTTACATATTACAGTCTCACACGCCCTATTAGGTAACATTAAAAGAAAAAAGTAGACTATTAATTACCAGCAAATAAAAGACCTTTACCACAATAGACCCATCGAACTAACACCTACTCACATATTCTCAAGCCCAGCAATGGCCGCAGCCTTGCAGAAAATTGACTTAGACCCAGGGCAGCAGCTTTACACACCCAAGATAGTGGATATTGCTGCTGCTGTGATGGAGATGTATGGAGACATCTGAGACTCTTCTTTGGACACGACAACAACAACAACCCATAGATTCTTGGAATACTTAAGTGTACAAGCTCCTAATTCTGGTTGGTAGGATCACCCAAGTCTCAATTCTGGTGATATCTATCTATAAAATATGTATATAGGAGTGATGCACGCATGTCATTTTTCAAAGAAATAACTCAACATCTACTAAGTGCCAATCCAAACACGGTTTTGATAATGGCTAAGAAAATATAGAGTGATTTAAAATGGGCTAGAATCTCTAAGCTAACGTTTCATTTGTTATATGGGAAGTTATAAGTGTGAATTTAAATAAATAAAAATTAACAAAAATATATATAATGATGTTAATGATACTACAATTTTTTTGTTTTTAATTGAGACAATATTTTAAATTAAATTAAAACTTTAATAAGGTTCAGTAAGGTCATGTTCGTAGAATAGTCATAGAATATTCGCTCGTAGAATAGCTGTTCGTCTGGTAGTTGATTACTTGGTCTTGTTTCCTTTTGATATCTACCAGCCAGAATGGATCAAGGTAAAGTTGCATAGATTCCAGATACAAATTAAATGCCTTTTCCTTGACATTGAGTTCGCTTCCTACCAGGAAATGCTTCAATTTCCCACACCATTTAAACGCTATATAAATAAGAAATCTCATCAACACGAATTGTTTTTTTTTTTTTTAAATCAATAAACAAATAACTTATCCTAAATGACATTTCGATTAGATGTTTAATTTCAAGTTCCCACGAGTTCAAAATTTTTTATTTGCTTTGCTTTCAAAATTCTTTTGTTGTTCTCCATCGATCAGTATTCTTTTAGAACCAGTTTAAACCGGTTTATCTTTTTAACTATCATTAGTCACATCTTTTTCAAAAGCTTTCGTTTTTTTTTTTTTTTTTTTTTTTTGTTATCTTCCTCATTTATTCTTTTGGGAGTTGGCTTTTTCCTTCCCATCCCAATCTTTTATTTCAGCTTCTTGTCCGAGTTTCTTTAATTTGTATAATTACTCAGTTCCCACGATATATTATGTTTTTTTTATATGCTATCATTATCTCTTCTTATTCAAAGGTTGACAATACACGTGATTGTCTTAAGTACTCCATATAGGGGTAATCAGATTTTAACTTTAATATATGGTAATTTATGGAAATTACCTGTGTACAATATATATATTGATTTGTAAAAATATATATAATTGTTTAAACATGAAGCAACCTCCTTCCTCTAGAAGAATAATTTGGTATACTCTATCTACATAACTATGAAAAATTGCCCATTAACTTTGATGGAAAAATAATTCAACCATCAGAAACTGTTAAAATTTTGGGAGTTATTTTTAAAAATCATAGACAAAGGAATAAGATTAATTTTGGAACACATGTTGACAATATAATTATGAAAGCTACGAAACTTAAGAATATATTATTCTCATTATGTGCACGTACTTGGGGCATTGATACTCGGCGTAGAATGATCTTATATAAAGCTATGATACGCTCTACAATAAGCTATGCATCAAATATTTGGTTTCCTTTTATCACTGCAGCAAAAAGATCCAAGTTGAATTCTATACAATATCAAATTCTTATTAGATGCATTCATGCTTATAGGACTTCATCTTCTTACATCACACATATACTAGCGAAAACCCCTTTACTGTCCGATTATCTTGAATTATTACAAACAAAGTATAATATGACAAATTCTCTCACAGATCGAACACTCAAAAAACCCCTTCAAAAAGAATTAAACAAACTATATCTGGATCTAAAATTTAAGTTTTATCTTTCTCAATCTAATGAACTGTTCAAGAAATTTTTTCCAATTGCTGTCCCAAATTTCATTTCTTCTGATAAATTCACTACTTTATTCTTAACTGGCAAAGGACCCTTCTTAAGTTTCCTATTCAAACTGAATGCTATCAATGATCCAACATGTGAATGCCGCTTAGATGTTGAATCACCAGAGCATCTTCTTTTAACTTGCCCTCTGACTAATCAAATTGTATGTAGATACTTTGAAACATTACCAAATTCTCTTTGTGTATATACTCTATCTTATGAGAACTTTGTTAAGTTTAGAACTATTTGTACAATAATTTACAAAACAATACTAATCCATCGTGTAAATAATTAATCATGTATATAAATAATACTAGCACAGCACAATAGTCCTTTGGACTTCGTGCTTTTGTAACAATAAATAAAAAAAAAAAAAAAGAAGAATAATTTACTGACACTGTGTGGGAAATTCTTCGCCAGATTTTTATTGCCAATTCTTGAAAATATATTTCAAATGGAAAAAATGTGTATTTTAAATTGGTCTGATCTTTCACAGCTACAGAAGTAATCATTTTTATCCTATCGAAGAAATTTGCGAATTTATATATTACAAAGACACTTATGTAAAATTCAATAATTTTTGTAAATTCATTTTGGATTTCCTTTTCTGTTTAAGAAAACCAAACCTTTCGGTTTTAATTTTGTTTTTAGTCCTGTATTTATTGAATCGTATATAAAATGAATTGTATATAGGTTGATAAAATGTATTTAGGCGCAAGTATCCCAAGCTGGGATATCGCGTCCGATATTTCAAATAAAGATATATATATTTTAAATAGAAAGTATATTAAATTTGTATAATGTGATAAAAAAGAGCGTAAATAATGAGGGTTGACTTATACGGTTATTATTTAGTAATAAATTTCAAAAATATCAAAATTACAAATTTCAAAATTTTATTTAGCATGCGAAGAGAGAGAACCTAGAAAACATTTAAATAAAATAATCTTATTGAAATGAAAATATTTCCTTTAAAAAATGTTCACATTTCACCTATATAAAAGGGGAGTACTATCTAAAAAAAAACACAAAATATAAAAAATATATCTTTCATAATTCATTTCTTTATTGTCAAAAATTTCTAGTTTTGGTCCTCTTTTTTTTTCTGATAAATATATTTATTTTTTCGAATATAAATATTATTTAAAACTATTTTTTCAAATAGTTTGGAATTTTTTTTTAAATATATTTTTTAAAAGATAAATATATAAAATAATTATAATATGAGAATTTAAAAAATGAAGACTTCAAGTAAATATTTTTAAAATTCAAAAATAAATTTATTTCACGAGAGCTCGCCTATAACAATAAGAACTGGTTGCCAAATTAACAATTGCAAAAATAAATAGGTGTACATTCGAGGTATAATTTAAGCTCCTTATTTTACCTGTTTCTAAAATATTTTACATTTCTTTTTTAGGTCATTTTTATATAGCTCCTTTATATATACTTAACTATTTAAGCATCCATTGTTTGACTCCTTTACTTTTTTTTTTTTCAAACACCTTTCTCTTTCATTAAATACATTGCAGCAGTTTTTTTTTTTCAAGTCAAGGTTAGCCCCAATATTTTTTAACCCTATAATTGTCTTTTTATCTCGATCAATTTTAGCTCAACATCGAAAGGGATTGTCCTTTGTTTTTATTTTATTTCTTTTTCTATGAATATCTTTTGGCATAATTTGTCATGCATCAATTGCCAAAGGCGTTCGAAAAAACCTTTTGATCTTTTTTATAATATGAATAGAGAGTTTGTAATTTCTTAATTTCATTGAAGTCGGTCTTCCGAAAGGTGAACAAATAGCAAATCGTTACGTGTATAATATATAATGCTTATAAGAACTTTATAGTAATGAATTTGAAATGAAATAGTTTTTTTTTACTTATCCTTTTAGTCTAAATTAGACAAGATCTTGGAGGTCGTGCTCATAAAGAAGTTCAAGAACTCTTCTTGGCTCTCTGTACAGGGAGCTCTTCTCCTTTCCAATACAATTTAGTAAATGTTGGGGAGTGGCCTCTTCGGTTTTGCACCTAGTGCACATGGGGAAGCTTTTGGCTCCCTCTTTATAGACTAGAGGGCGCAGGTGACCAGATTTCCATCTGGCCAACTGTGTCGATTCTCTTCTGTTTAGTTGGAGGGTCTGTTTTTTTTTTGGGTTTTCTACCTGGTACCAAGAATGATGGAAACTATCTCTATGGTTCCTTAAAAATGAAATAGTAAACATTATAAATGAAAAAACCTTTACATTTTAGAGATATGTATTTCCAAATTATTTTAAGATCTAACGGTATCCTATATATAAAATACATAATATCTTGTCCAAGTTCCAAAACGGTTACCATTTATTTATCTATTTCAAATATTATATCACAGGTTTATATTTTCTTTATATTATTATTATTATGAAATTTAAAGGTATTTAATTTTACAACACACCAATATAAATATATAAATACAAATTATACACAACCAAGTTAAAAATGTTTGCTTGTTCACAGCATAAGTTATTCCACACTATTTGACCAATCTGGATAAAAATTTAAGTTGTCTATTTTGGAAATGGAAATATATAATATTAATGTTAGGAATAATAATAATGATATTTGACTGGTGGACGAGTGGAAGAAACTGTTGGTTTTCGATAGCCAGAACCCGGGATCCCATTTTTTTTTTTTTTTCAAAGAAAAAAAAAATTGTTTTAAAATAGCGCCCGATTCTTACAAAAGTTTAACCCCACCAGTGAGTGCAAAAGTCGAACTTCTTTCTACATGTGTAGACATTTGGTGCACTTGCAGTAAAATCAGTCGCTAACTATTACCCACCATGGCCTGAATTACGTGTGTAATAGGAATAATAAAATAATAATATTTAATTAAATATATATATATATATATCAATTGTTATCATCAAAAGACTCCCCCCCCCCCGAAGTTGATCCACTTTGCCGTAGTGGGGGGGCCCGAGTCCGACTTCCAAGTCGTTCCGCCAAGAGATCAACACCACAGAGGTCCGTACGTCTCTTGACCTCACGGACAATAACAGCAGCTTAATGACCGATATGTCCTCACTTCATTTTTCTAGATTTAATTCATTTTGTCTCCTCTCTAATTGTAAATACGCTGCTGTATCACCTCATAAGCATAAATAAATAATCAAAAGACTACTACTATTTATAATGAAAAACAATATATAATCATAATAAATACTATATACTATAAACACTGCAAAGAAACAGGTCACACATTTCCGACTTCCAAGTCGTTCCGCCAAGAGATCAACACCACAGAGGTCCGTACGTCTCTTGACCTCACGGACAATAACAGCAGCTTAATGACCGATATGTCCTCACTTCATTTTTCTAGATTTAATTCATTTTGTCTCCTCTCTAATTGTAAATACGCTGCTGTATCACCTCATAAGCATAAATAAATAATCAAAAGACTACTACTATTTATAATGAAAAACAATATATAATCATAATAAATACTATATACTATAAACACTGCAAAGAAACAGGTCACACATTCGCATTAGAAGAACCCATAATACATTACAATAACATAAACAGCAAATACCAAAGGCTTATCATAGAATCTTTATTATCCAGAAAACACAACAGCATCAATAGAAAAATAGACTTGCCCGAAACATATAACACAATATATCCTAATGCCAGCTAACAATATCAGCAATAATATATGTAACTTATACGTAATAGCCAATAACCATTATAATTCTAACTTAAAATAATAGAATCTCAAACCTATAAGATAAATCTTAGTATATAGCAAACAATAGTAAAATATGTAAATACCTTAATCAAATAAAAACATATCTTAAGTAAAACAATATGCAAAAATACGCTTGTATATATATATATATTAGATGTACATAGAATCATAGTAGTTTAGTATCAGGCGGCGTTATATTTTCGTTATATATTGTTTCTCCTGTAGAAGGGCAGACAAGCCCGAAAGCTTGAGAAGATTCAAAATAAAGATACATATCTCCATAAGCGTTTTAAATTCTGATGTCAAATATCCATAGGAGATTTAAATCGATTCATCTGAAAGTTACACTGTAAACCATGAATTTAACGTCCGAAGATATTACTTATTATTTGAAAGTATTCCGCAAGAAATCTTTACAGCTAGCTAAATGGCAAAGCCATTTGAGTTTCAACAAGATATGCATAGAAGCCAATTTTATCCCCCCATCACTACGAATAAAAGATCCAGTAAAAAACCCATTCTCAGAAAAAATCATAAAAGAAACCCAAGCAAAACTACTAAAAGCCAGAAAAGAAGGATGTCATTCGAATATCAGATTTCTATCAAAATCTATCAAGGACCTCATATGCTTAATATCCCAACACATCCCAGAACCCGAATTCCATAGAATAATAACCGAAATCATCCCAGAAATAAAGAAACTGAAAACCAACGTAAAAAACAGACAAGACAAGAAACTAAAATATTGGGCTAACAAATATAAAGAACCGAACCTCTTAAAAAATGAAACAACACCAAAAGTAGTCAATATATCACAGGCCATATTAACACACGAAGAAATAACCATATTATCTAAAGGTTTAAAATATCGACCAGTTGCTAAACCCGACCCCATAAAGATAATTAGTGGAATAGAAGTAGCGATATCGAGACTGAACACCCAAGAAAAAGAAAACATAAGACAAAAAGTATCCAGAACATTAAATCATCCACCAAATCAGCCCCTACGAAACCCAAGAGAGAAACATATTCTAAGAAACTTAAAAAACAGAAAAGAAATAGTCATAACCCAAGCAGACAAAGGAGGAACCACAATAATAATGGACAAAACCGAATACCAGAACAAAATGGAAGACATACTAAAGAACAGCACCACCTTCTCGCCACTAACAGATATAGAGAGAAACCAATTCTACTCAAATATAAAAAAGAATGTCAATAAGTTGAAGAAATCCAAAATAATCACCGAAGATGAACACAAAGCATTCCTTAGCAATATCGATTCAGAAGCCCACATATACGGAAAACCAAAGATGCACAAGCAAAACATACCGCTAAGACCAATAGTCGCTTTTTATCTATCCCCCATTGCCCCAATAGCTAAATTTTTAACCAAATTCTTACAGCCATTAGTTAGAACACAAACACCCACTCATTCAATAGCAAACATACCCACATTCATACAAGAAATCTTAAACACAAATATAGAAAACCATCACTTAATAGTATCTTTCGATGTTGAGGCTCTCTATCCTAGTCTCCCTCACCAACTAATATTAGAAAATACTAAATCATTTTTAATAGAAAATAGTTTAGACCAAACAGTCATTAACAAAATAATAGAATTAATAGATATATCTTTAAAATCAAACATTTTTAATTTTAACTCACAATCGTATAAACAGATAAAAGGATCACCCATGGGCAGCCCACTATCTTCCCCGTTAGCTGAAATAGTTATGAACACAATAGACAAATGGATAACCACACAATTCCCCACAGACATAATAATATATAAAAGATACATAGACGACATATTCTGTATATGTACAGCTAACAAAGTTAATCACATATTAAGCTCATTAAATAACTACCACCCTAGTATTAAATTTACAATGGAAGTAGAAAATAACAATAAACTACCATTCTTAGACATTAATATCACAAGGACACAAAACAGATTGCAAACCTCCGTATACTACAAGCCAAGTTTCGAACCAAATTATATACATTTCACTTCATATTGCCCATTAAGCCATAAGATAAACACAATTAAAACACTAACCAAAAGAATACACACCCATTGTTCGCAACAGAATTCAAAAATGATTGAAACACAGAACATCATAAATAATCTCCAGCAAGCAGGATACCCAATTACCTTTATATTAAAACATTTCCACAAAAATATAACAATCAATAACCCAATTAACAAAACCACTGATATTTACAGGGCAATATGTTACATTCCATTTTCACAAACATCTATAACAATAGCCAACTACTTAAAAAACTTCGGCATCCAAACATATTACAGTAATTCCCCTAACATAGGCTCTATCATTAAAAATCCATTAACTAAGAATAATTCTAATATCATAAAACCAACTAACAAAAAAGAAGCAATATATTCCTTAGAATGCAATAACTGCCAAGTCAAATACGTGGGGGAGACAGGAAGGAGAGTCAGCAATAGAATATATGAACACAAACGCAACATAATAAACCAAGACAATAGATCCCTAATTTTCCAACACTGCAAAGAAACAGGTCACACATTCGCATTAGAAGAACCCATAATACATTACAATAACATAAACAGCAAATACCAAAGGCTTATCATAGAATCTTTATTATCCAGAAAACACAACAGCATCAATAGAAAAATAGACTTGCCCGAAACATATAACACAATATATCCTAATGCCAGCTAACAATATCAGCAATAATATATGTAACTTATACGTAATAGCCAATAACCATTATAATTCTAACTTAAAATAATAGAATCTCAAACCTATAAGATAAATCTTAGTATATAGCAAACAATAGTAAAATATGTAAATACCTTAATCAAATAAAAACATATCTTAAGTAAAACAATATGCAAAAATACGCTTGTATATATATATATTAGATGTACATAGAATCATAGTAGTTTAGTATCAGGCGGCGTTATATTTTCGTTATATATTGTTTCTCCTGTAGAAGGGCAGACAAGCCCGAAAGCTTGAGAAGATTCAAAATAAAGATACATATCTCCATAAGCGTTTTAAATTCTGATGTCAAATACTATATGTTAAAATAATATTCGTTTGGCAAACATTCACTCGGGGAGAAACTGGGCGAAGCCAGGTCATTCATTAGTTTTATATCAAACGCCTATTATACAGCATAAAATTATTTAAAACCAAATATATATTTATTTTGACGAGGCCCTTTACTATAATTTTTACAGCCTCGGTTGTGTTTTCATGAAATATTTATATTTTAATATACGCACATAAGTAAATGAATTTATTAAAGCCAAAAATAATTATGCGCTAGGATCTTTTATTTTATGGAAAATCAAAAAGAGAATAAAAAACGAAAAAAAAAATTCCCTCCTTGAATTTTTTAGAAAAGTTTCGTTAAAAGAGTTTGGCAACACAAAGAAGGGAGGAGCGCCGTCCAGACGAGACTGGAATGTATGCAAATCAGCGGTATATTCATATGTGGAGGGAGGGGTTTTATCGCTGCTGTAACTGCCATTAGAGGGTCATAGATTTTTACTGGCATGGGGGACATCAACAAATCCAGGGGCGCGTCTTATTTATGGCCACACATCTTCCTTATTAATAGGTCTGATTACTTAATAGGAATGGCGGTCGGTGGTCAAAATATAATAAATATATATTGTTCTTAGAATTTATTCGTGTCTGAGTCACTTACGGATGTAAACCGGGTTGTGGGGAAAGGAATACAAACTTTCTGTCAATGTATATACATTATATATTTTATATGAATTAAATTTAATTACACATTAGAAAATATCGCTCAAAATCTTTTTGTATGTTTTACGAGAATTCTTATACCTTAAACTTGTGTTTTAAGAATAATATTCGCGAAGACGAGTTTCTAAATATTTTACAAGTTCAAAATGTTTTTTTTTCATGAAAAATATTTTTCATATTTTTTTCTAATTTTTACTTAGCTAACCCAAGTTCCTTGAGAGCGTACAGAAGCGGCCAACTATCCGGGACTTTATGTCCTTAAAAAAAGAAGGAAAGAGAGAGAAATTCTATTAAAATGGTTATTATATGTTAATCAAATGAATAAAAGTTAGTTTTGACTAAAAAAACGCGGTCCATATACCCATAATGGTCATTTACTTATGTGATATGTATCTGGAAATTTTTGTCAGGAGAATATTGATCTTAAAAAAGAAAAGGTTACCTCTGAAGCAAAAACTAGGCGCCTTTTATTGACCGTCTCTGCAATCTCTAACGGTTCTTGATGAACACCTCTTTGGCAAATTCTAAAGATTTTTCCTTGTGGATCTCAAGAAATCACAAAGCCCAACCCTGGACTGATGGAATATCCTCATAGTCCTAAACCATGGTCTCAAGGCGGGCGTTCTTAATTTGCCAAACGCTGGTGTTACTTTTATATATATGTATCAGTTGTAAAATCTTGGGTAAACAAAGGGGCACCGATGTTAAACAGATAAGGAAAAAAAAAAAGAGCAATTACCAATAATTTAAAAGGTCACTTATTTTTGGTGCCGTTTTTAATTAGGCGTTTGAACTATGTTACTCTCCCCGGTTCTAGGCGCGTATTTAGAAAGCCAGAGATCACATATATAAACTTGTCTTTTGTTCCCCCACAATTTACACACCAAGAACCTGTTAATGAAAGGGTAAGGACCAAACGACATATTCAGGGGGTCGGTTTGTTGGTCTATGTGTGGCGAAAACCTCCGTCGAAGATAACGGATATAGCGAAGTTATAACTCAAGATTTCTTGAGCCTATATAGCGTGGAAATTATTTATATAGGAAGTTTCAAGTAAGCTACAATCTAAGCTGCATTCGTTGATATTAAGATATTAATAATGGTAATACATGTGTGAAATATGTGCAACATAAAGTTGCTGTAGGGTAAAATTCCCCTACAAGATCCCAAGTTATGGAATCGGTTGAATCTAGGAAAAAGGTCTGAATGAGCCACAACACCAGTTTTTGACTAATTCAGACCTTTTCCCTAGATTCAACCGATTTCATAACTTAGAATCTTGAAGGATGTTATCAAATCGAAGCCAACCCTGTACGTAGCCAAAGACCGAAACCATAGTATATAAGTTGAATTTTTGTCTGAATTTGTCGAAACTGGTGTTATACCTCATTCCTTTTTCACCATAGTAAAGTTTTTTTTTTCATTAGAGTGATAAACATTTTTCTATGATATGTATTGTTCTAATGCATAAAGGTGCCTCTTTTGGTACTAGACAAAGGTCGCCTCTCCCATCAAACTAAACGTCAAAACTAGACTCCATCTATTGACCGTCGCCACAAACTCGAGTCTGTGACAAAGACACAACACCAGCTTTGGAAAACTTTGACAAAAGTCCTTCCCTGGGCTGAAGAAGGCCATTAGCCCGAACCACGGTCTTCCAGGTGGACCCCTTTCATATGTATGCGTTATATTAAAAATATTGATTGTGATTTGCTTTGTTGTTCAGTCGTTATATCTTCTTCAAAGCGTTAAAAATACTCGAGATAACTTTCCCGATCAGTGTCAGCAATCCTATTAGGATGGAAATAAGGTATTTTAAAAAGAATTTGTGTTGTATATATATATTAATTAATTGATACCACAGAGTGTGTGTAAGCTCACAGGTAAATAGGCGCTAACCGAAAGAAGAAAAAAGTTCCTTTGTTTAATATTAGTTTCCCTTTTATATTTTGTTCTCTCTCTTGTAAATCAATTAATATAATGTTTAATTAATAAATATTGGAATCAGTTTCATTAAATATTCTAAGTAAAGTCAACAATTTGACCCCAGTCACTAACAGGAACTCTAAGAAGAGACTGCTGTTTTCCCCCACAGAAAAAAAAAAAAAAACTTTTAAATCTTCGTCTGAAAAATCTGTGCGACACCAGGGGGAGCTAATTAGCCACAGGGTGACCGGACACAAATGAAGGGGTAACTTAGTTAAAAAAAGAAAGAATGGTTTGTAAAAACAACACAAGGAGGCGCTGTAATTAGTGGAGGGTAGTATTCCATCCAGGTTGTTTTTTATTTTTCTTCTGCTCCAGATTTTTTTTTTTTCTTGAGAACGTTTTCTTCCATTTTGAAATCTATTTCTAATATTTAGTATAGTCATCCCCTTAAATTTTACTATCATAGAAAACTGTTAATAAATAACAACATGTTTTGAATCTAAATAATTTTGGATGCATATAAGGTAATATGCAATTTTGTTTGTGTATTTATACAATTCAAATAAAGCATCAGTCCCCCCCATTCGCGACTAAGAAATTCGAGGATGCCTAAACGAACCAATATGATGGAAATATAGTTTTTTTTTTTTTTTTTTTGACACCATATAGAAATATTAAGGGTGCTGAAATTGTAATGAGAAGGAGTCGTCAAATAGAAAACTGTAGACAGGAGATCAATTTAGGAATGCTTTTTCGTGCATTTACAATATTCTGCTATCTTATGGAATTAGGAAAATCATTAGTTTTTTTATATATATAAATCTGTGAAAACTAATTATATTCAAATGCTGTTGTGTGTGTATAAGTAGTTATCCTCTTTTACTAACTACTCTTTCATTCTATATGTAAATGTCAAAATATAAAATGACATTTTGACCTTTAATTTATTCTTCTGATTTGTTTTTAAAAGAGACAATTAATATTGAATTTATATTCCCGGACTAAATACTTGGCAAGCGTGGGACAGAAATGTCATGATGGAATGTATGTATGCAAATGACACCATATGTACACAATGGAGAGAAGGCAGACGAAGAATTCTCCCCCCCCCCCCCCCCCATCAATCAATTAAAGGCGATTACAATTATTTAGTACAATGGCATCATTGTGTTAGGTGGACGACAATGAAGCATTGTAGCTGCCGTGTTGCAAGACATAATTGTATCTTTATGAAATTTGTTTATCAGACGACAGTTTTGGTCGTCTGTGTGAGTGTTTGGTAAGAAGGGCTTTCGTAACTTGGAATGTAGGGCGACCTGATTTATTGTGAAGATTAAATTAATCTTGTTGCGCTAATTTATGGGGTTATCTGATTTAAAGATCAGAATGGAAGGAGTGTGTCGGTTTTTAAATTTGTCTTTTTTAAATCCGAAAGTGTGAAAGTTCCTCGATAAGAAAACAGATTGAAAATGCCAAACCCATCTAAATGTAGATATATATAATATTTCATAAAGTTTCCCTAGTTTACGCATATTTTTTTGCAAGAAAAATTATGAGGTTGGTAATCGTTCATTTTTAAAAATTATTATTCCAGAATATTAGACACTCTTTATTGTTAAAACAAGAAAAGCTAAGCACGAACGCTTTTCAGGCTGTTTGGCCCTCGTCAGCTTTATTTCAACAACCAATAATCTGTTTTTTTTTTTTCTTGAGGTTTCTAGAAAAATAAAGGAATGAATAGTTATGGGTATTTGTCCAATATTCTGGAATAATTAAAGACCAACGATTAGTTGATATTTATGGGCGCAAACCATCAGCAACTTTCAGTGGGCACGTTCAAAAGAAATTCCTTTTTTTCTTAATATATGTTTTATGTTTTTTTTTTTTTTTCAGTCATGTGTGTGAACTATTAATAATTTAATGATTTCTATGGCATCATTATATTTTTTGTTTACTTTTGCTGAAAATAGTTGGACAAATGGATAACACTACACTCATGGATAAAATTTAAGAAAGTGGAAAGTCTTTGGTGTGGCCAGCCCTTCTGCTTTTTTTTTTTTTTTTTTAAGGAGACAGAAGTAATTTTGTTCACACTTGGTTATCTCGTGTGTCTTCAATAAATATCACTGTAATATATTTCAGAGTCATTGCGTGAATCCCGATATACATGGTAAAAGGTACAACTTTCTTAAGTTTTGTTCATGAATGTATATCTGAAAATAAAAATACACACACACACACACAAAAAAGAAGAGTTTTCCCAATATTAATCTCTGGGCCAACAATAAGCAACTTTCATTTAGAAATTCTATTTATTAAGTTGAATTTTTTTTTTAAAAAGATATAAAGATGAAATTGTGAAACATGTAACGAATAATGTTTTAAAAGGCAAACGATAACTTTGACAAACGAAATTTGGGGGGTGTAAACCCTTTCTATCAAAAAGAAATAACATTAAAAATAATAATAATAATTTCTACAATAATAAATTGTAAAGGAGAAAAAAAAAGGCCAACTAAAAAAAAGTAAAAGGAAACGAGTGTGCAATAAAAAAAAAACGTTTAAATAATCATATAAATAAATATCAAAAGATAAAAATTTAAGGAAGCCCCCAAAAAATAATTTGTAAATAATAATGATAAGTACCAGACGATAAATTTGAGAAAGTATATAATTTTTTAAAAATGGGAGGGAAAAGTGACCAAACGAAGGAAGTCAGCCGAGGTTTTGTTCCAGCGGGCAGACGAGATTCCCGACCCAAATTGGTGGCGTTGTCCGGTTAATTAATTGAAACACAATTTGAGGGGGGTTCGTGCAGGGTGCGCTCACAGCAGGGGAATGCCCACCCGGCCCCGGTAAATCCACCCGTTTGCCCGACTTTCTAAAAATACAAGAAATACACCCCCCCCCCCCCCCCTTCCCCTTCTTTTTTTTTTTTTTTTTTTTCAATTTAAAAATAGATTCTAATGACACATCAAATTGAAGAAGCTAATATTTTATTCAATAATTAAGATGAAGGAAAACGTGAAAATGAAAGTTCTTACTTATGTACAGTAAAATAAATAAAGAAATATACCTATTTTTGTTGAGCGACTATCAATTTAAAAGAAGAAAAAAGACCTGATCCAACCTAACTTTGGCTTCAAGATTCAGTACAGTTTCAACTCCGTTATTGAAGGTGATATTCAGCCTTGTTCTCAAGATACCTACTATCCTTAAGATGCCTGCCATTCTCAAGATACCTATCATTCTCAAGATACCTACCATTCTCAAGATACCCACCATTTTCAAGGTACCTCCCATTCTCAAGGTACCTACCATTCTCAAGATACCGACCATCCTAAAGATACCGACCATCCTCAAGGTACCTACCATTCTCAAGATACCTACCATATTTGTCCATATAGGCACAAAAAGTAGACAAAAGAAAAATGTATTTAAGAGGATTTTACTTTTCCGAATATAATGAATAAATAAAAATATATATATTTTTTAAATTGGAAATCTTTTGCTTTGTTTATAAGGTGTATTTACTGAGAGCAGCAGGAGAGTGGTATTCCACTCGGCAGCAGTTTTGTCCGCTGGCAGATCTTGTAGCCGTTTAATCCGGCTGGATGGGTTCAAGTCGGGGTGAGTTACCGACAGTGGAATCTTGGACATATTTCACGTGATTTATTCCAGGAATGTAGCCACTTCCGGTCAGACGTTTCCGGGTCGTAAATATCTTGGTGGGTGACGGCGTCAACTGTAGACGCTTGGTTTGGACGCTCGGCTGGAAAATATTCGTTTTTTTTTTTTTTTTAACCTTTTTTTGCTGGCTTCACCATTCACCTTTTGTATCCCTCCCTTTAAAAATACATTAAAATAATTCATTTTTATTTATTACCCCCCAGTACAAAAAGTAAAAGTGGTGATGAGAAATGAGCCACAAAACCAGTTTTAGAAAATCAAGACAAAAGGACAACCTATATTCCATGATTTCGGGCTATGTCCAAATGTAAAATCCTATAAGAGAAGATATGAAATAGAACGAATTTGTTAAAAAGGTATTTTAGCTGGTAAATTGACAGGGTTGATTTTCATACCAGATATATATAGATATCTAATGTTTTATATTTTCTAATCATTAAGGAAGACGGAATGGTTAAAAAATTAGCAACATTTCAAAAGAGGTGTACCTCAGCGGGTTGGTGTACCTCTTTTTTTTTTTTTTTTTTTTACGAGCTGAAAAAGTTTATGGTTTTATATTGAATATAAATAAATTTTCTCCTAATGTAATCCATTTTGTATTTTCTCTTCTGTTTTGGAGTGCTATCGTTTAGGTTTCAATTATGTTTTTAGTCCGGTTATTAAATTGTATAAAATGAATTGTATATAATCTACTAAAATGTATTTAGGCGCAAGTATCCCGAGCTGGGATATCGCGTCCGATATGTCAAATAAATAAATAATGTAATTTAAATGTATAATATCATATGCGCATATGCAAAAATGGGTTTTAAAAGTTCAGAATACTTTTTTTTTTGTAATTTAAATTCTAAAAATAATGTATTAAGATCTTATATTTTTTCCTGAAAATAAAATTTTGCAATCTACATAGAATATATATCAAATTTCTATTAAAAAATTTCGGTCACATAAATTTTTATAGAATAAAAACGGCATTATATATAATAAATTACTGATTTTTAAAACATAAATATAATATAATAATATAAAAGCACAGAGTTATATAAGCGATGCTATTTAAGCAGGCCAAACGATTACTACATTAACAAGTCATTAGTCCGAATTAAAAAATAATAATTTCAATGATCAATTATAACTATTTTCTAGGGAGACATCCGGGTTCCCAACGCATTTTCTCAGGATCAATTAATGCTAATTCAAATCATACGGTATACATACATTTTTTTTTTTACAACGATAGGTCAATAGTCAAAAACTAATCCTTTCATATTATAATCTCAATGATAATACTAACCAAATCACATATTTAAAAAAAAAACTACAATGATAGAAAGGTTTTTTTTTAATAGAAAAAAAAAAATTAACACGTACTGCGCCACATAATATGTGGGGAGGATGCAGACGATTCGTACAAACTTAATTATGACCATTATTTTAGCACATATATAATGGCGGTGGGAAAGTTGGCGGAGAAAGAATGGTTAGGCCTAACAAAAAATGGTCGGAGAGGCGAAATTACTTTGAGGGCCGAGCGCTTACACAAAGGTTGAAGACGTTTGTTGTCCAAGGGCGCTGATGGCTTTTTCTAAGGTCCTCCAATACCAATTATACCACTCCTGCCTTTGGTAATTACTGTTCCTGCAAAAGGAAGAAAAAAAAGTCGTTTTGAGAAAAGTGGTGTAAATGCTGATTTACTTAAGGTCTGAATAGATTAATAAAATATTATTCCTAAGAGTTAGTTATGAGAGATTTTTATATACATTTTGAAAATTTTAAACTAAATAATATAGATAGTAATTGTGTGAATTTTAAAAAGCTTTTTGATGCAAAAGGTGTTTGTGAAAAGTTTTGTTTTTGTTAGAATTTGGGCATTAAAAGTATCTTTATTTTTTTAATTGTTATGTTTTGAAATTGAAATATTTAACATTATAGAGTCTAGAGAAAATGGGAAAGATATATAGGTTTTGCAATTTTAAGACATTTTATACTTTAATGACAACATTTTACACTTTAATAACAATGTTTTACATTTTTAATCGATGGCTTCATTTTATTGAATATTTAAAACAACTATATTTAAAATATTTAAAGTTTTAATTCAAATACTTCTATTTTAAATTTTTGATATTGGCATCATTTAGACATTTTTCTCGCTTAAAGTTAATTATAGTTAATATGGCGTTGATTTTGCCCCAATATTAATGATACGAGCTGCTTCTCAGCTTAATTTTCATCTGTTTTCATAACCAATGTTTTAAAAGACTTTCTTTATGTGAAATTAAAACAGCACACACGTTATAATTTTGGTTTAGATATTTTTCCATTGTATGTGTGATGAGCTAATGTTCTAGTTAATATGATTCAATATGATAAAAAAAAAAAAGATAAAACTGCAAATATTTTAAATAATAGTTCTCTCTCTATATATTTTTGCATAAAATAAAATTATATTTATTATTAATATGGAATAAATGTGGATCTGCTCAAAATATTGCTGAAAAATGGTTATTTTTGATGAGCGAAATACGATCTGTAAGAAAAGCACTTATTTTTAGAATTTGAATTTAATTTAAATTATTACGCAAAAAATACAAACAGAAAAGTATCGCTTTGTATTTTTTAAATATTAGATGTCAAGGCACAAAATATCTATAAATAGGCGTCGAAATGTGTTAATGATTTGATTTTGTAACACTGTTGTGGCAATAATTTGCAAACGATCATGTTATTAAACAATAGCGCAATACAATATTTATTTTTTTATTTATAAATAAAAATAGAGCCATTTATTTTGCTCTGAAAATAAAATTATGAAATAAAATTATACACTTCTCGAAATATTGCCAAACAAAAGGTAAGATTTTATATCTCCCTTGGCATTAAATAAAATTTCAAAAACAACGTTTTATTGAGAGTAAAAAAAGGATTTAATTAAAAAATGATTATAATTTTAAACTAAATATAAAATTTAAACGGCATTTAAAATATCTATATACATCTTTACCAAGATTCACGTGTTTCTTTTTTATCGCCACACACATAATTTAAAATATTTGCATAAATATATTATTCGGTAAGAAATTTGTTATGTACGAGATAACGAAATTATGTGTATTGCAGATATATTCATATATTTATTTTCTGAATACATATTAAAATAATTTTAGGCCTTAATTTGCTTCCCAAAACGTTTGTTTGATAATAATTGTGTAGAGATTTTTAGAATCAATTTTAAATACACCGTGTATTCATATTAAATACAAGGCCTTTTTTAAAAAAATATATTATAATTACCTTTTCATTTTATATATCAGTTTTAAAATAAAAGGATTTAAAAGCGCGAATGTTTCTTTTATACATAAAACGAACTTCTACTGTCCTTACTGCGATGAAAAAATATATTGGGAGGGCTTGGCTCATCAGTGGTGAACCCTCCTAGCGGTTTCGCCAATTTAATCCACCAGACCGCTTCTCAGAGCTCTAATATTATATTGGATCATTCTGCTTTTATATGCTACACTGAAGGATCGAATCTTAGAAATGGTTCTCAAGTAAACTATGGACATAAGCTTATAGAAGTTCGTTTTATGTATAAAAGAAACATTCGCGCTTTTAAATCCTTTTATTTTATATGTATAGATGGCGCGTTATTGCTTTGTGTTAATATATCAGTTTTTCTTATTATATTTAAGATGTTGCTATTTTTTTACATCCATACAGTTTATCAAAAGACATGTTCATTCGAATTTCTAAGAATAAGCGAGGTGAGAACGTCTCAATCCTCCGCTCTAATTTTACTTCAAACAGTTTATATTTGCATTTATTTTTGATAAATGAGTATATAGAAACAAACACAGCTTACTACTAATAAAAAATATTTGTTATAAACATTATAAGAAGTAAGAAAAAATAAAATTAAGGTAATTTTCTGCTCTTCAACAGGAAAATACTTATATGTACAATATAAAGATGTACAGAAATAATTGAAAAATGCTGTACAAAGTTCATCTTTATATTGAACATAGAAGTAATTGCCCGTTGAAGAGCAGAAATTTTGCTTGAAAGCTTGCGAAATCAAAATAAAAAGAAACTCTTTACCTTAATTTTATTTTTTCTTTCTTTTTCAAATAATTTTCAGGTAACTATGTATTACTCAAATTATAAGAAATGATTTAAAAATATTAATTATAAGAGATGCTGGGATTTTTTTAAACTGCCAATCTCATAATGTAAATGGTCGCACTCACATGTGTGAAGGAGCTAATACAAAACAGTGTGAATATGCTAAAGATCAAATATGATATTAAATATTTTATGGATCGCCTACATATTTTGACAGCTATAATATAATATGACTAAATTTATTACCAAATATACAGCACGAAATTCTTTATGAATGTATTGAAAATTGTTCGAATTTTCGTCAAAAATGTCCTTTACCAAATGGACATTAGAACAATAATGAAAAATTCTTTAAAACAAGAGACACTTCGGCTAGAAATTTTTTAATTTTCTCAACGTTTCGGCAAAAATATTTTGTCTTGGTCAGGAAAAAATAAAAATTAAAGCATTCTAAATATTTGTTTATGACTCGGGATTGATATGTATTACATTTTAAAGATCGCGTGAGAACGCCCTTGCAACCTCAAATACATATATACAAATGCTTTAATTTTTATTTTTTCCTGAAGAAGACAAATGATTTTTGTCGAAACGTCGAGCAAATAAAACATTTTCTGGCAAGTGTCTCTTATTTCAAGAACTATGAATGCCGGCCAGGCGCAAACTCTATCTTCAATATAAATATAAAAGGTGTTTATAAAGCATATGTCAATTATCTTCAATCAAATAACTTTTTTTTGGGTAAAATTAATCAAGCCTCCAGGGAAAAGTGTCTTTTCAAAACGTTTTTATTCTCTAGCTTTCGGGCACGGATGCCCTTCTCTACAGGGATACCAAGTTTTCTTCTGTAGAAGGACGTCCGTGCCCGAAAGCTAGAGAATAAAAACATTTTGAAAAAGACACTTTTCCCTGGAGGAATGATTAATTTTACTTAATATTGATACAAGGGTTTATTTTATTGAATTATCAACTATTTTGTAAAAAAG
>CP092881.1:5269318-5399480 GCA_030710605.1 Cordylochernes scorpioides | reverse complement strand
GATCATTCATTCATTTTCATTCATAGTTCTTTAAAATAAAAAAAATAATAATACAAACACTTCGGCCAGAAAATTTTGAACATTGTCTAATGATGGTAACAATTCTGTTGCAGAAATATCACAAACATTTCATTAATTATTGTGGCCTTGTTTTTAACTTTTAACCTATGTACTTCAAAATCTATGGAAAGGTTCGAGACTCACAGCAAATTTACTAAATAATATTGTGAAAAAAAACAATTTCAAAACGCTGTGGGTGAGTGAGAGAAAATCTCTTGAAATAATTTGTTCAAAAAATGTATACCTCTTTTTTATTATTATTTTATTAAATCCAAGCATACTCATATGAGAAAAATGCAATGGTTAAATAGACAACTAAAACCCCAAACAGAGTGGAATTGAGTAGAAAGTGTTGGAAGAGTTTCAATACTCTCCATTACATTACTGGAAGACAGCATCAAACGACACAAGATTTAGAACAGGCCATCTCAAGCCATTGAAGATAGAAAATAATAACAAAATCTACCCCACTTGCCCAAAATGTAGCTTGGCACCTGGCACCAGAACACATTTTGGCTTGCATTAGATGCACTAAACAGGACCTTTAGGAGAGGCCACTGCTTATCATAAAACAGCTCAAGGAGCATGAACTCATGGAATTCGTATAATCTTTACACAAGGGGATAAGAAACCCATTACTGGAATGAGAGAAGAGAGAACAACATATGCTTGGATACATTGATAATATTAGAAGAGATACAGATAAGATAAAACTGGCCGAGACACAAGTGGTGCTATCTTTACACCAAAATTCTGTTGTGTAGAGAGGAGGGGAATTATTATTCTTTCAAAGCTCATCTTGAATTCTTGGTTTAGGGCGCAAAACAAACCTAAGAGCAAGACATTTAGATGACGATAGAAATATGTATAACTACTTGCCATGTACAAACCTTTTCTTCAAATACTAGACAAAAGACTATTTACACTCATGGACAAAACTTAAGAAAGATAAGGCACAATTTGGATTATAGATTATAAACACAAGGTAATAAGACCAAATCCAAATAAATAGTGTGTGACGTTTTGGTAACAGCGTTGTTACCATCTTCAGACAAAAGTACTGAATGAGAAATTTTACCACAGCATGTTTTAAAGAACAGTAACTATTTGGAACATGCTGTGGTAAAATTACCTTGTGAAAACTTAAGCAAGTTTCATATTTTGATGTCACCAGTCATCTCTATTTTTGTTTAAAAGAGACAGATACAATTTTGTTCACACTTCAATAAAGGTCACACAGTAATATCTTTCAGAGTTGAATCCTGATATACATGCTAAAAGGTACAACTTCCTTAAGTTTTGTCCATGAGTGTATCTTTCAGAGTTATTGTCTGAATCCTGATATACATGCTGAAAGGTATAACTTCCTCAAGTTTTGTCCTTGAGTATATTATCCAAATGTATAAATAGGAAGTCTAGAGAGAGGGGAGCTGTGTTTAAAGAACACCTCCACATCAATAAACTTATATTTAAAAAAAAATAACACTGAAGATTGAGAGCTGATGTGATAAAAAGTCTAATACAGAGGACTTTTATTTAAAAAAAAAACAGCACATTTAGGAAATGGGAATCACAAAAGAGAAGAGTAAGCTGGGCTGTGGTAAAACAACCTTGCTACCGTACACCCTGTTAGATGATTTTTTTTTTTTTTTGCTTATCCCAAGTACACATGATACGGGCCATGATAATCATGGTGGGTAGAAGGCATCTGCTTTTACTGTAAGTGCACCACATGTCTACACATGTGAAAATCAGTTCGACTTTTGCACTTACAAATGTGCCAGAGCCCTGTTTGAGTTACTTGCACTCGCTGGTGGGGATGGACTTTTGCAAGAATCGGGGGCCATTGGAGCATTTTTTTAAATCAGAGAAAAAGTGCCCAATGCGGGAATCGAACCCGGGTTGTAGCGGTAGAAAACCAACAGTTTAAACCATCCTTCCACCGACCCCCTAGATGATGTAGATAGATAGACAGGAGTAGATTCTGTTATCCAGACCTCACACCCTGTTTATCTGGGAGATAGAGTGAGGAGGCCAGTCAACTTGTCTCTTTGTTTGGGGGAAATATTTACAAACGTTTGAGTCACTCAAGTATCCTTTACTTAATGAAAGATTCTGCCAATTTGAAATGTACTTTTTTGATAAATTTAAAAATACAGTAGAACCTCCATGAGAGGATATAGTCCCACTAAAGAACAACTATCTATAAAGGACAGTTTTCATCATAAAAATTACAATTTTTACTATATAGAAACTCTCTGGTAAGAGGACATTTCTCCATCAAAGACACTTTGGTTCTGCAATTAGGTGTCAGGGAGGTTCTACTGTAATATATATGACATAATAAAAATATGATTTTTATTATTCATAATATAATTAAAATTCTAGAACAAAATAATTACATAACCATAATATTTATTAAAATTGTTTTCCTAATATAACTGAAATTATAATTTAAACAATAAAATTAAAAATAAGAACTAAACACAGAGTTAATTTTTTAAATGTAAAGGAATGCCAAACAAAAAGAATATAACCTAATTTGCTATTTTTTTTAAAGATAATAATAACATTGTTGGATTGTCTTTGTATGTGTAAAACTGTTTGCTTTGATAATAATGAAAATAAATATAATTTAAGACATAAAAGGTTATTATTCATTTTTTCTTTTTATCCACGACTGCATGAAAAGTAACGTAACTAGAATATACGTTTTTTTTTTTTACATATATTATTATCTCTAGTACACGTAGTACAGGCCATGATAATCATGACGGGTAGTTAGGTACTGCTTTTACTGTAAGTCCACCACATGCCTTAGCATGAGAAAAACAGTTTGACTTTGCATTTACAAGTGTGCCAGAGCACTGTTTTTGGTTAAAATAAAACTTTAATATCTCCTGGTTGTGCAACTGAACCTCTTGTTGATGGCTTGCCTCATTCAGTTGCTCAACTAGGAAATAGATTTTTCCTTCAATTTCACACCACCACAAAACCATCCAGTACATTCTTTCGAAACACAAGGTAATAAGATGCCAAATCAAAATAAACAAAAAAAAATTTGTATGTAGAGTTTCGGTAACTCAGCGTTGTTATATATTACTTTGTTAGAAAGAAACGTTCTTCCCTGATTTATAATATTATAAAATAAATAAAGCTTCCAGGGTTAAGTTTCTTGTACAAACTTTTATTTTCAAGCTTTCAGACTTGTCAGTCCTTCAACAGGAGTATCACAATAATTTTGTATATAAAAATATATCATCAATTTATTATCGTGATACTCCTGTTGAAGGACTGACAAGTCTGAGAGCTTGAAAATAAAAAATTTGAACAAGAAACTTAACCCTGGAAGCTTTTATTTATTTTATAATATTACTTTGTGTTTCTAATCTATAATCCAAATTGTATACCTTATCATTATATTCTTTCCTTTGCTCTGATGCTTCACACAAAAATTTCCTACAATCCCAAATTCTAAAATCCCACCCACACCCAGCCAATAGCTTACCAGCGTTTCCGTCGAGAGAAGATCTCCTGGTGGAAGGCGGAGTGGCGTCAGTGGAGTCTCTCCTCTTCTATCCACACACAAGGCCATAGCTACACTCTCAACCTGACTGTTTGTGTAATCACAGCTTTTTAATTCTAAGGTTAGAAACACAAGCTAATAAGACCAAATTCAAATAGATAAATAGTGTGTGACGTTTCAGTAACAGCGTTATTACCATCATCAGACGAAAGTACTGAATGTACAGATTATAAACACAAGGTAATATGACCAAATCTATATAGATAAATGCTATTGCTATTGTTTATTGGGATTTGGTGTTATTACCTTATGTTTCTAATCTATAATCAAAATTGTGCCTTATCATTATCAATTTTTTAATCATTTTTTTTTTTAAGGATACAGAGACAATTTTGTTCACACTTGGTTATCCTGTGTGTTTTCAATAAAGGTAACTGTAATATCTTTCAGTTATTGTCTGAATTCCGATATACATGTTAAAAGTTACAACTTCCTTAAGTTTTTTTCTACATGAGGGTATATAAAAAATTGTAAATATGGCTGAGCCTAGAGGAGGGTCATCCAACTGTGCCAATCAATCTCTAGCTATTGTTTGAAGGCCGTTATGTAAATACGAGAGAGTAGTAGATATGGAAACTTACAGAACCCTGGGAGAGTGGAGAGGGACTGCTTCCAGCCGTTGATCCTTGACACATGGAACACACCACATAGTCACAAGGTACTTCTGCATAGGTACATACAATTATAACATATGTACATACATGGTGTCAGTTCTAAGAAGAACAATGGACTTAATTAACATAAATAGTACAAATAAGGTGTAACTCTGAACCTCAGACAGCACCAAACAACACTAACAAGAACAGGCCATCTCAAACAATTTAAGATAGAAAATAACAACAAAATCTACCCCACATGCCCAAAATGTAACATGACACCTGCAGCTCCAGAACACATTTGCATTAGATGCACTAAACAGGACTTTTGGGAGAGGCCGCTACTTATCATTACACAGCTTGTGGAATTTGTGTAAATTTGGAACAAAGGGATAAGAAACAACAACAACAACACATATTACAAAATTATACATTTACATGCTCTTAAGATCTGGAGTAAACACACACACATGCTCATTTTGTGAAGGTGATCTTTAAATGTTAGGGGCCGAGAGTTAACCACATTTTTTTTTTTTTTTATCACAAAATAATCCTATAATTGAATATGACAAAATAAATTTAAAAATTATGATGTAAAAGTATACCTCGTGTAGATGTAGAGAGGGCGATATGTGGAGAATCTAGGGTTATTTAGTTTCAAACTTTTACTATATCTCTGTCATGGACAAAATCATAACTTTTCCACATTACATTGGACGATACATTTGACAATTCTCAAGTGTATCTTCCATTCATTTTACCTAAAGGTGGAGAAGGAGCAAGACCCAAAAGGGCTCCCAATGAATATAAATTAAAAAAAAAAAAAGCTTGCGGCAAATCATATATTGTGTCAACATCCTGCAATTGCCATAAATTTCAAAGAGGCAAAAATCCCCCAATAATTTGCTTATGTAAATTTGTTCTTAATAGTCACTCAGCCTACACAGGTTATTATTCCAGTAGCAACAATAGGCTTTAGAGAGCTTTGAGAACTCTTGAGAGGAGGATGCTAGCAATGAAACAATGTTTGGGAAGATGTTGTTATATGACAATGGTACTGAAGTTAGTACACCACAGAGAGATACCTCTGGGAGCCGGACTGTTGACGATGGAGCGACCTACACCCATACTACAGGTAAGTCTAGCAAGCCGGGAACTACCCGGGATAACACATCGAAATTTGGGGAAGTCTGCGGTGGTGGTGATGGCCACTGTACTGACATCTGTGCATTGGAACAGAGTATCCAGATATATATTTTAATACAGTATAACTACCTCTGTGTAAAGGACAACACCTAGGTGCAGAGCCAAAGTGTCCTTTAGGGAGAGGTGTCCTCTTACTGGAGAGTTGCTAAATAGTAAAAATGGTATTTTTGGCGATGTAAACTGTCCTTTATAGAGAGGTGTCCTCTCATGGAGGTTCTACTGTATTAATAAATTATGATAAGGTACAATTTGGATTATAAGATTAGAAATACAAGATAACAAGACCAAATCCAAATAAATAAATAGTGTGTGAACCCAGTTTTGAACCTAGGGTGCCATAACACAAAGTACACATAGTAAAATGTGTTACAGCAGGCTAGGTTCAAAAGTGGGTTTACACCCTATTTATTTATTTGTATCTGGTCTTATTACATTTTGTTTCTAATCTTATTTTCCAAATTGTACCTTATCATAGAAAGTAAAATGTGTTGAATCATAGATTATTGAAGTAGAGATTTCTAATTGGGTGTTCTTGTGTGTTTGTTGATGTAAAACATGTCAATAATACTTTAAAACCAAGAAGCCAAATTCATCATATAAATCATTTATAAACCAGAAGTTTTCTCAAGAAAAAAAAAATTGACTCCTACATATTCAAAAAGCATGAAAAAAAATTAAAATTCCATAGAAACCATGTAACCCTATTTCTCAATCAATCAACAAACACAAGAACACCCAATTACTACAAAATGAACGGGTTTAATTTAAACAGTTATACTGTAAACACAAGGTAATAAGACCAAATAAATAAATAGTGTGTGACGTTTCAGTAACGGCGTTGTTACCATCTTCATGAAATGTCACAAACTATTTATTTATTTGAATTTGGCCTTATTACCTTGAGTTTATAATCTATAATCCAAATTGTACCTTATAAGAGTTCTACTGTATTAGCAAAATTTCCCCCAACAGCTCCACCTTTGCCGGTCCCAAGCCCGGATGAAAAAGGAGGAAGGAGAGCAGTAACAAGTTCACTAAAAACATGGGCTCAGCTGGCCCGGCTGATAGTACCCTGTAAGGGCTCCTAATCGAGGAATACAGGATGAGCAGCATTTGTACTCCATGTTAGGAACGGCTGCACATGGCGTTTGTTCCTCATGTCAGAGGCGGCCATTTATTTTAGAGCTAAGTCAGCCTGCCACTGAGTAGTGCTCTCAGTCTTAATGACAAAGGCAGACGCATTCTACTTCACCCAATCATGATGGTTGTCAACAGACACCATCAGCTTTACAAGCTTGACACCCTAATATGATTGAGTGGAGATAAGAAAGAAGAAGAAGCAACATTTCCCTCCCAGCCAATTGGAGCAAGTCCTCCTACCGCAATGCAACATAAAGTTACAACAGATGGCGGCAGTACAGTGACTTACCAGAGGAGGACAGGGGCTCCGCGGGTGCAACTGGATGAATAGTCTTGGCAAGGTCCATCTGGGATTCATCTTCGAGTTTCTTCTTTAGCCGGGCAAACATTCTGCGAGACACAGGCTGACATCAACCTAACAATACGGTAAAACTTGAGCAGAAACCTGCATGTGGATAAAACTGCAAAGTCCTGTGGTTACCTAACACATGTACTTATACATGACCCTTTACAATTCAAAACAAAAATTGGTCTCACATAAGAAATCTCAAGGTGAAAATCAGTCATCAAATTTACTCTGATAACCCTCTGAAGTAAACACAAGGTAATAAGACCACATTCACAGCTTTATTAAGACCACCGATCTTATACAGATTCACTGAAGGAAGGGAGAATAGATGGAGTTCAAAGGGTAATAAAACCAAATCCAAATAAATTAAAAGTGTATGACGTTTCGGTAACAATGTTGTTACCATCATCAGACAGTTGTAGTCACTCTGACATGGATCTTACATGCTTCTACCAAGGATTGCCTCGGACTCTTAGAACTTTATCCCTAGTAGCTTTAAGTCCTTTCTCTTGCTGCATAAAAAGTGGCTTTGTTGTCATATCTTTAATAAGGGAGATCATAATCAGGGAAGTCTTGGTTTTGACCAGGCGATGGAATTCTGGAGCCATTTTCGAAAAATGTAGATCACAGCACCCATGATCTCAAGGTCTTCTTGGTGATTTTCAGTTTGTATTCCTTAATCTACCCAGCATCTCCACCAAAATGTCTTAGAATCTAAATTGTGCCTTATCAACCCTCTGTGGTGTAATTGAGGATCCATTAAATCTAAGGCTAATTAGATAAAGTTCCACGTTTATTTAAATTAGCATATTAGAGAGAGAGAAAGTAAACACAAGGTAATAAGACCACAAATCCAAATAAATAAATAGTGTGTGACGTTTCAGTAACAGTGTTGTTACCATCTTCAAACAAGAGAGAAAGTACCAAATCTATACAAATAAAATAATCATTCAGTACTTTTGTCTAAAGATGGTAACAACGCTGTTACCGAAACGTCACACACTATTTATATATTAGGATTTGGTCTTATTACCTTGTGTTTCTAATCTATTCTCCAAATTGTGACTTATCATAGAGAAAGAAAAGGTATTATAAGAAATTTCTCAACTTTTTACCCCATCTATATAAACCAAGGTAGGCTTTCTTATATCCTCTGAAACTCCGCCTTTGCCGGTCCCAAGCCCGGATGAAAAAGGAGGAGGGGGAGCAGTAACAAGCTCGCTAAAAAACCTGGGTTCAGCTGGCCCGGCTGATAGTACCCTGTAAGGGCTCCTAATCCAGGGATACAGGATGAGCAGCATTTGTACTCCATGTTAGGAGCGGCTGCACATGGTGTCTGTTCCTTGTCTGAAGCAGCCATTTCTTTTGGAGCTAAGTCGGCCTGCCACTGAGTAGAGCTCCCAGTCTTAATGACAAAGACAACTCAATCTACTTCACCCAGTCATGATGGTTGTCAAGTCTTAAGCTCTACAATATGATTGAGTGGAGATAAGAAAGAAGAAGAAGACCTAATTTCCATCATTGCAGTAACGCTTGCAGAGAGATAACTTTTGACAATATAGATCATAAGAAAGAAATGCTGTTACTGAAACGTTACAAACATTTCATTAATATGGATTTGGTGTCTTGTTACTTTATGTTTCAAATCTATAATCCAAATTGTACCTTATCATAGGAATCATTAAAATGTTCAAAAATGGATAGAAAAATTTACGTAACAAGCAAGTATGTTGAAACAATTGAGAGAATTAAAAAGCCGGCTAAAAAAAACCGATGACTTAAACTCAACAAGGGAGGCGGTGAGTCATTGTTTGGCAACCTGCCAAGTCCCAATTTCCTCATTCCTAAAGTTGCTCTGGAATTGTTTTTTTTTTCAATGTGATGACACCATGGATCATCCTGTAAGAGACCACTGTGGGTACCCCTGGTCTCTCCCAGAGGTACTCTCTTATTGGAGGTTGAGAGTCAGGTCATATCATTAATCTTCTTCTTTCTTATCTCCACTCAATCATATTGTGGTATCAAGCTTGTAGAGCTTGTTGATGGTGTCTGCTGGGGATGAGTAGAGCTCATCAATGGATGAGTCAATACAGTCAATAATATGTTAGATATCATTAATAGATCATTAATTATTTCATAGAATCCATCATTTAATCGGTTATCTTTCAGTACTTTTTGTCTGATGATGGTAACAATGCTGTTACCGAAATGCCACACCCTAATTATTTATTTGAATTTGGTGTCTTTTTACCTTGTGTTTCGGTGGATCTTTCATTAGAAAGCTCATTTTAACAGAACAGTAAACAAGATATTGTGTCAGTCGTCTGCTACAGAGTAGCGGCTCCCAGTCTTAATGACAAAAGCAGATGAATTCTACTTCACCCAGTCATTATGGTTGTCAAGTCTCCTTTAAATGAGCTCTACTCAACCCCAGCTGACACCATCAACAAGCTCTACAGGCTTGATACCCTATTATGATTGTTGTGAAGATAAAAAAGAAGAAGAAGAAAAACACAAGGTAAAAATGATCAAATCCAAATATATATTGTGTGATGTTTCAGTAACAGCGTTGTGATCAGACAAAAGTAATAAATGAAGAAAGAAGAAGAGAAGTAAACAAGATTGTTAATTAACTTAACTTTTTTTAGGGGAAAAAAGAGAATGAATGGTATCTTCAAGTAGCTTGTTGGTCTAGAGGTTTGATTCTCACTTAGAGGCTGCAAGAAAGGTACAAAATTCAATATCTCAGAAGAATCCTCATTTGAAAAAAAAAAAATAAAATAAAACAATCAATAACAAAATCCATGAAAAATTCATAAATTTTTAGAGACGTCAGCATAACTGTCTGATATTCCATCAGATTCATAAAATGGTGGAAACTGCAACAAGAACAATTTTATAGCCAGATAAAAATAAAAACATTTGAGTCATGGCAGTCTTCTTCGGAGACCAACAAAGTGCCATTGATTTTCTGGAGCGAGGTACCTATGTCAAGACCTTTGATTCCCCTTTCTCCCAAAAAAAAAAAAAATAGTCTTAATTAAAAAAATATTATAGGCATGCCTGGATCTGTGAAAAAAAAAAAAGTAATTTTTCTCAAAATATTTTGAGGGATTGCTCCCACTTTATCAATTTATTGTACAATAAACTTGAAAGGTAATCTACAAGAATTTGTAAAGAGGGAGGAGGATCCCTCCAAGTATTTGAGAAAAAAAATATTTTCTATCACAGATTCCCAGATGTCTATAGCGCCCCCTCTTGGGACTCACCAAAATAGGGTGTTATAGAGAGAGGGTGCTATAGACAGGTCACTTTTAATGTAAATCGCATCGTACTACGTATTTAAAATCGGGCGCTATAGAGAGGGAGGCGCTATTTAGAGGGGGTGCTATAGACAGGTTTAACTGTATATTCAATGGATTGCCTTTTAACTCGAATACACTCCTAGACAAAACTTAAGGAAGTTGAACCTTTCAGCATGTATATTGGGATTCAGACAATAACTCTGAAAGATATTTGATACAGTAACCTTTATTGAAGACACACCAGATAACCAAGTGTGAACAAAATTGCCTTTTTCTCTTTAAAAAAAAAAAGTTTGCCGACAGACATCAGACTTTCCACTTCCTTAAGTTTTGTCCATGAGTGTTGATAAGACTTGTTTGAGTTACCTGTGAATAGAAAAATATTATTTTTCACAGATGCCAGGTTGGCCTTATTTATCTAATAGATAAACTTGAGTTTCTTCTCCAAAGGTCTCTCATTGGAGGTTAGATTGGATACAGCCATTTTGAACTTTGCAAGATGGTCAGTCAGGGAAGTAAATACTATCAGATAATGGCGTAGCTCCAGGAAATTTTCCTAGTACAGCGTTAAATTGTCAGGTTGATGACAAGATTGTCCAAGTAACACATGTGGCAGACCTAAGGTGACATGGCCAAATTGTGTGTTTCGCCGTGGAATTGTGTAACAATCCAGTTATAACATCATCAGACATAATGTACACAATTGTATTCAAAGGGTAATAAGACCAAATTATTGAAATATTCAGCTAAGTCGGCCTGCCACTGAGTAGTGCTCCCAGTCTTAATGATTGGGGCAGACACATTCTACTTCACCCAGTGTGGAGATAAGAAAGAAGAAGAAGATTGAGATTTTTGTGATGTCTTGGTAACAATGCTGCTATCAAAAGATCTCATTCAATATAATAATTTGGATTTAGTCTTGTCATACCTTACGTTTTCTAATCTCTATGATCCAAATTCAAGGTGCAATAAGACCAAAATTTAAATATAAATAGTGTGTAATGTTTCCGTAACAGCGTTGTTACTGTCATCAGACAAAAGACAGCATTATTTTTTTAGATAGTTTCTATGATATTTTTACTCATTCAGTACTGATGATGGTGATGTCTTGTCCATGAAGCTGATCAGATCAATCCGTGCACCCTGATCACAATACTGACAATGGTAACAATGCTGTTACCCAAACATTTCAATCAATTGGTCTTATTACCTTGTGTTTCTAATCTCTATTCCTAATTGTACACACACATGGTAGGTATTCAAAATTGACGTGAAGGTTAGAAGAAGGAAAACCTTAGAGGGAGAGAAAGTAGGTCAAACTAGCTAGCTAGCTTCCTAAAAGGAAAATTTAGTTTATGGCTGGTTTATGGTACATAGTTGGGAAAGAGGAAATATGGCCAAGCTTTAGTTTTTAAATATTCTGGTATAGTGAGGCACCATTTGGATTCTTAGATTTTAAAAAATTGCAAAAGATAGCGACATCAAATCAAAAAATAAGTCTTGTTACTCAGTATATTCTCAGATGTAAATAAGTTGTAATTGTTTTGCTTGGCGACTTCCGTCTTCTTCTTTCTTATCTCCACTCAATCATATTAGGGTATCAAGCTTGTAAAGCTTGTTGATGGTGTCTGCTGAAGATGAGTAGAACTCATCAATGGATGTCATTACAGTCAATAATGTGTTTTGGGGTTGCAGGTTGACACTTAGTACATAGTGGGAAAACATTGCAACTATTCTGGAAAGTCATTGTCTGTAGATGACCAGACTTAAGTCTGGAAATCAAAGACTGTTGTGCGTCTTCTGTACATTCCAGGAGTACCGGGTTGCACACAGTTAGAAGTTGAGTAAAACAAACTCTCTGTAAAGGACAACAATTAGTTACAGAGCCAAAGTGTCCTTTAGGGAGAAGTATCCTCTTACCGGAGAGTTACTATTTTTTTCTTTACTATGTTAAAACTACAAAAAATCTTTATAGGCATATTATATTATGATGCATTAGCGCACCATCTGTTGTGAAAACTGGCGAAACCACTGGGAGGGTTCACCACTGATGAGCCAGGGGCCCTCCCATTAATTTTTTCCATTGCAGTAAGGGCAGTAGAAATTGTTTAATTTTAAAAAGAATCATACGTGTCTATAATAGTTTCGAATTTTCATAGTTATATATTATATTTATTTATTATTAAATAGCATATTATATTTAAGACTTAGTAAATGGTTATAGTAAATTTAGCTAAATACCATTAAACATTCAAAAGGAATTTCACCAATATATCTACAGTTAAACCTGTCTATAGCACCCCCTCTATATTGTTACATCATGATTAATGGCGTATTTCTTATATCATTTTTAATATATTTGAAATTTAAAATATATATTTATTTATTTTTATATTCTATGATATTTATTTAAAACAGATTATTTTTTAGATTATCATCATTTGTATTTAGGTACACGTGTGACTTCACTGCTCTCTTTGATGTGAGAAAATAAATAAAGGATTCTGGAGGCTACTTAAAGTAGACTTATCTCATTATTCCCTTATATAAATTTGTAGGATGGTTGAAACACGCTCTGGTAAGATGCAAGACCCAGCACAGGAGAGAATCATGCCTGAAGAGTCTGCCAAGCCGCAACCTGGTGCAACAATTGGTAGAGATGCTAGTTCCGACCCAGTTGTCCTGAATCCCAACATCGACATCCCCAAGTTTGATGGAACGGAAGACCCTCGCCCATGGATTGAATCTCTTGAAGAAATTGGCTTCCTGTACCATTGGGCAGACTACATTATCTCTCGTTATGCTGCCATGAATATGATTGGTAGCGCCAAAACCTGGCTGAACCTACACAAGATAAGTTTCACCAGCTGGGAAAATTTCAAGAGCCGCCTAATTCAGGATTTTGCCTCAGACGCCAACAAAGAAGAAATGAAGATGAGGCTAAACAGAATGCAGCAGTGGAATGAACCTGCAATCAGGTTCGCAGAGGATATCCTTGTACTGTGCAACAAGGTCGACCCCCAAATGGAAGAAGAGACTAAAATAAACTGGGTTATTGGAGGGTTAAAGAAAGAATACTCTTTTGCCCTTCACCTAAACCCTCCTAAAAATACCAATGAACTTCTAGAAATTTGTAAAAAGCTGGATTTGTTCGAAAAGAATTACCAAGAACGTGCAGAAAAATCAAAAGCTCTTTATAATGGACCACGCTCTCCTCGTCCCCATCATCAAGAGCAATGGAAGAATGCTACGTCGTTCAGAAGACCATATCAGAACACCTCCAAGCCCCAGGCCCCCGCTCCGAGGTACTACCAGAACACCTCCAAGCCCCAGGCCCCCACTCCGAGGTATTACCAGAACAAGCCTCTGCCCCAGGTATCTGCCCCTAGACGATCTTACACTCCCAATCCTGAGCCAAAACCGGTCTACCCAAGTAAAACATACAATAAGAATCCAAATTCAAATAGGAATAGGACAGAAGACGGGAGACCAATATGTTTCAAGTGTAACAAGCCAGGACACGTAGCGCGGTATTGCAGAGTCAGGTTTGTAAGAATTGTGGAAGAGGACCCCATAGTTACACAAGACAAGGTCGAAGAAGAAATCCGAATGTATAATGGAACTCAGAAGTCGAGACCTCTGCTCTACGCGGACGTAAGTAATAGCCCGTACTCGAGTATCCCTACAAGGAATAGATATGCCGCATTAGAAGATTTAAACTAAACATCGCGCCTGAGTCCATCAATCAAAGCAAGTCGACCATAAATGGAATTAAAAAGTTGGACCCCAAATATAAAATGAACATTAACGTGGATAGAATCGGTATCTGCGAAGCTTTGATTGATACAGGCGCCGATCTTTCAGTGGTCGACCTTAATACAGCTCTCAACACAGGTCTTGAAATAATAAATCCTGATAAAATGTGCTCCGGACCCGATGGCAAAGAATTAGATATCGTAGGAAATATTATTTTAAATATAAAATTTGATGACAAAACAATCACACATCAATTTGTGATAATGAGAACACATTTGCGAATATTTATACTTGGACGTGATTTTCTTAAGAAAATGAACGCAAAAATTGATTGTCAGCGTGAAATAATCAAATATGACTTGACAGAAAATCGTGACGTAATCAAATATCAACAGAAGAAAATAAAAAGTGCAAAGGATGCCATTATACCAGAACTTTCTATTAAATTGATTAATGCATTTGTAGAAGCAGAGGATGGCGAATACATCATCGAGGAGAACCATAAAATGTTTCAAACAAATGGACTTCGACTAGCGAGAAGCTTAATAAATGTTGTGAATAAGGAAACATATATCTGGATAACAAACCCTTACCCTCGACCATTAAAAATATTAAAAAACCAAACATTGTGCTTTGGAAGCCAGCCAGCCGAAGTGAATCTTGTGGAAGAAAGTGAACAAAAAGAGCATGAAGAACCCCAATTTCAGATAAACGAAAATTTAGCATATAAGGAAAAGGAGCAATTGAAACAAGTTTTGGAAAGGTACGAGGATTTGTTTTCGTCGGGATTAGGAAGATCCAACTTAGCGAAACATCGGATTGATACAGAAGGCGCGAAACCGATCAAACACAAGCCGTATAGAGTGAGCGCGAAAGAGCGAGAAATCATAAAAGAACAAATTGATGAAATGCTCAGAGACGGCATAATTAGACCATCCTCGAGTCCATGGTCCTTCCCTGTAATCTTGGTCAAGAAGCGAGATGGTAAGTACAGATTTTGCGTTGACTACAGAAAATTGAATGATGTAACAGTGAAGGATGTTTACCCAATTCCAAGAATTGATGACGTAATGGATACTCTCCAAGGATCGAAGTACTTCTCAGCAATAGACCTTAGATCGGGATATTGGCAAGTCGAAATTGAAGAGAAAGACAAGGAGAAGACAGCTTTCACTACGACCCACGGTTTATATGAATTCAACGTCATGCCCTTTGGACTATGCAACGCCCCTGCTACTTTTGAGAGGAATATGGACAATGTGCTTGGAAATCTAAGATGGCAGATTTGCCTTTGTTATCTGGACGACGTTATTATATACAGCTCAGACTTTCCAACCCACCTTAAAAGACTTGAAGCTGTCTTAAAATGTTTTAGTGAATCTAATTTGAAACTGAACGACAAGAAATGCAGATTTGCTTTTGAAGAACTTGAGATCCTTGGTCATATAACAAACCAACAGGGTATAAAACCGGCCGAATATAATATCAAAGCCGTTAGGGATTTTCCTCAGCCCAAGAAGGTCAAAGAAGTACAATCGTTCCTAGGAATGTGTTCCTATTATAGAAAATTCATTAAAGATTTCTCATTAATTGCTGACCCATTGACAGGACTCATCAGGAAAAATGCGCAATTTACCTGGACAGAAAAACAAGAGGAAGCATTTCAAAACCTTAAAAAAGCTCTGATAAATCCGCCAATCTTAGGTCACTTTGATCCAAATGCAGCCGCCTACATTCACACAGACGCCTCTAACATCGGCTTAGGTGCAACACTGGTCCAAATTATCTGTGGGGAAGAGAAGGTGATATCATATTTGAGTCGAACTCTAAGTAAAGCTGAGCAAAATTACTCAACCACCGAAAAGGAATGTTTGGCTGTGGTGTGGGCGATATCAAAACTACGACCCTACCTATATGGAAGACACTTCAAGATAATTACAGACCATCACGCATTGTGCTGGCTGAAAAATCTTAAAGATCCAACAGGTAGACTTGCAAGGTGGGCACTGAAAATTCAGGAATACGATTTTGACATAATACACAAAGCGGGTAAAAAACATATGGATGCTGATGGCTTATCTAGAGGACCCCTACCTGAAATGGATTGGGTCGAAGATTATGAACGACTATTTTTGAATCAGATAATAAATGAAGAGGATGAATTCATAGAAAATGTTAAGAAAAGCCTTAAAGGAAGCAAACGAGCAATCACACAGAATTTTAAAGAGGAAAATGGATGTCTATATAAGAAGAACCCAAACCCTGAAGGCAGAGCATGGTTGCTGGTAGTGCCGAAGAAGAGAAGGAAAGAAATCATGAGTGAATTCCACAACCATATGCTGAATGGCCATCTAGGCGTCGCCAGAACCACATACCGTTTGAAGAATAAATATCATTGGCCTTCCATGCTGAAAGATGTTTCAGAATTTGTAAAGACGTGCCATCTTTGCCAAAGTCGGAAAGGTTCAAATCAGTCGCCCTCTGGACTTTTGCAACCCATTCCCCCAGCTAACTACCCTTTTGAAAGAATCAGGATTGACTTTGTTGGTCCCTTGCCATCAACGAAAAGAAGAAGGAAGTGGATAATTGTGTTGACTGATTATTATACCAGGTACGCTGAAACAAAGGCAGTCTCAGAAGCAACAGTGAAAGAAGTCTCTACATTTTTAATCGAACAAATTTTTTTACGTCACGGGGCCCCAAGGTTTCTTATTAGTGACAGAGGTTCACAGTTCACTAGCAATTTGATGAAGGAGGTTATGAAAATGTGCAAAGTTAAACACTGCTTCACGACGAGCTACCATCCCCAGACTAACGGACTAACGGAACGGCTAAATAGAACTCTAATCAACATGATAAGCATGTATGTAAATACAGACCAGAAAAACTGGGACGAAATCCTCCCTTTCGTCACCCACGCGTACAATACCACGATTCAAGAAACCACAGGCTACTCTCCATTTTTCCTGTTATTTGGGAGGGAACCCATGTCCCTCTTAGACGACGATAATATCCCAATTGACAGTAACATGAACAATTATGACGAATATATAGAAAATTACTTAGATAAAATAGCAAGGACGAGACAGGTAGTCATTAACAACACAGAGAAGACTCAGGAAAGAATGAAGAGAAACTATGACAAAAAACACAACGAGAGAATCTATGAACCAGGACATTTAGTGGCAGTTTGGACACCAGTCAGGAAAATCGGAAAATGTGAAAAACTATTGAGAAAATATTTTGGCCCATATCGAATATTAAAGAAGCTGTCTAACGTAAATTACTTAATTGAGCCGAAAGATAATCCTGGCCAAGACCCATTGATTGTCCATGTCTCAAGACTCAAACCCTATTTTGAGAGAATTGATGAGGTAACTCACGAGGACGTGACGACCTCTGGAGAGGGGGAAGTGTTACATCATGATTAATGGCGTATTTCTTATATCATTTTTAATATATTTGAAATTTAAAATATATATTTATTTATTTTTATATTCTATGATATTTATTTAAAACAGATTATTTTTTAGATTATCATCATTTGTATTTAGGTACACGTGTGACTTCACTGCTCTCTTTGATGTGAGAAAATAAATAAAGGATTCTGGAGGCTACTTAAAGTAGACTTATCTCATTATTCCCTTATATAAATTTGTAGGATGGTTGAAACACGCTCTGGTAAGATGCAAGACCCAGCACAGGAGAGAATCATGCCTGAAGAGTCTGCCAAGCCGCAACCTGGTGCAACAATATAACGCCTTCTGAATAAGAGGGATGCTAAGCTTGGACAATTACCAAATGGATCAGGAAAAATATATTATTTTTTACATCTGGTGTGGCTAAAAGAATATTTTTCAAGAAGTAATGGGTAGCTGAATGAAATCATTAAAAGAGAGAGAGAGAGAGAGGAGGAAATGTGGAAGTTGGCAAGACACACATGTACTCTGAGGATCATTGGGAGATTGTCTACTGACCCCCCATACTGGAGAGATAGATCCTGAAGAAGAAAGAAGATAACCATTCAATAATGTAATAATGAGAGGTTTCTTGGAATAAAGATCCGAGGGAAGAAACCACTTGGATAAGAATGGCAAGATTACAGCACTATATATACAGTTAAACCTGTCTATAGCGCTCCCTCTAAATAGCACCTTCCTCTCTATAGCGCCCGGTTTTAAATACGTAGTATGATGCGATTTACATTAAAAGTGACCTGTATATAGCACCCCGTCTCTATAGCACCCTATTTTGGTGAGTCCCAAGAGGGGGAGACAGGTTTAACTGTATATATATTCAACTTCAATTTGCTGAATATTCTGTTAGCGCTGGAATGTCTATTATACATTAAAATCAATTAATAATGCATTGGGAAAAAGGTCCATTGTTTGGAGATGTCCATTAGAGAGAACATATTTTCAATAGGAGGGCAATTTTGGCGATTTAAAATTGTCTGGTGTTTAGAGGTGTCTCCACAACCTGAATCCCACAATGGGTACTTTTTTTTTGTGAAGAAAAAAAAATTTCTTAAATGCTCACCCACACACACACACTTGTAAAAAGTCTAGTCCCCCACCAGTGGAGTGCAAGTAACCAAACTGTGCTCTGGTACATTTGTAAGTGCAAAAATAAGAGTTATTTCTTACATGAAATGTGGTGCAACTTACATTGAAAGGTCAGTCAGTCCACCCACTACCCATCCATGATTATCATTGCTGCCATGTGTACTGAGGGATAAATAAAAACAATCAGATTGATCAATCTGATAACAGGAATGACACATTGACAATGATAGTGATGACAGTACTGTTTGGGAGATTGCAAAATTGGGTAGTCAATGGGAAATTTTGCCTGTAAATGGTAACAATGGGAAATTTTGCCTGAAAATGGTAACAATGGGAAATTTTGCCTGAAAATGGTAAAAATGGGAACTTTTGTCTAAAAATGGTAACTATGGAACTTTTGGCAAAAGATGGGAACAATGGTAAATTTTCCCTCAAAATGATAACAATGGTAAATTTTGCCTGAAAATGATAACAATGGGAACTTTGACAAATGATGGTAACAATAGGAACATTTTTGCCTGAAAATGATAACATGTTCATCAAAATAAATTTTTAATTTTTAATTGAGTAAAGGTATCATATTTTTATGGCTCAATTTAGATTATAGATTAGACACAAAGTAACAAGACCAAATCCACTTTAATGAAATATCTGTGACGTTTCAGTAACATTGAAATGATGATAACAATGCTATTACTGAAACATCACATTTTATTTATTTGAATTCGATCTTTTTAATAGGTTTCTATTATGTTTATGTTAAATTTTCTGAAACTAAAGTATTTTAATTTTAAAAAATACAAAGACAGAGATATAGTAAAATGTTACCTTGAATTTTTTCCTAATCCCCAAATTTTATTCTTTAAGTTTTTGAAATTTTCTACAATGTCTTGAGAGCCTTCTTGTTCAACCATTTGTATATTTCACTAAATGATATATAATGACATATGTATGTAAATGTAAAGATAATTAGTAAAGATTTATTGTCTAGACATTTCAAATTATCAACAACAGTTTCAATGTTTACATTATTTTAAATAAGACATTCTGTGGTATAGAATAACCAAAATTAAACAGAATATATATTTTTTAAATGTAAAGAGAGATTTAATATATAAAATTCTGATAGTTTAAATTCACTCTCTCCAATAGTAATCAATAAATGGGAAATATCTATCAAAAAATTAACATAATATTTGGGTTTTAATCGATTTATTATGATGAGATAACAAATAACGTTAATTTTTAAATATATATCTTATGTAACTTGCTATATTCTATGAAAATAACCAAAAGAACTAATTTTTATGGGTTTCCAAATGGCGACTATTACAAAATAAAATAAATTAATTAAACGTCATACTAACAATCTGAAATGTTGTCAGCACTTATTCTTAACACGAATTTTTGTTTTAGAAATCCTAAGTGGTGAATATTAATTTAAAAGGGACTCTACCTATATAATTATATCTTTTAAAAAATTATATCAAATATAAATAGATATTCTATTAAAAAGGGGCATAATATTTAATTTAAGAAAGATTTAAAAGTTTACAAATCATTTGTTTACATGTAAAAATAATTGACAACTCTGGTGTTTGGTCTCAATTCCAATTTTTAAATATTTTTTATTTATTTTTAATTTTGAAAAAAAGATATCGATGTATGTGTGACATTTAATTTAATAAAAGAATATTGAATATTTGTAAAAAATCAGCAACACGCTCGGTAATTTTTTTTAATGAAGAATTCCCTTTTGAAATTCAATTATGTATATAAAAATTTATAACCTTTATCTATATTTATGGACTAGAGCTTAATCCCTCCAAAAACGAGTGTAGAACGACAGCCATACTGATATTGTATTGGAGTTTTACCAACCTATGTAGTGACAGACCAAAATTTGGCTCTAAAGGAGGAGTAGATCAAGAATAACCTGGCAATGATAACTTATCAGAAATGGAAAACTCTCACTGTCTAAAGTAGGTGTTTTTGAACTTATTAATGATCTCGGTTATCGAAAATTGTGTTCATATTGGGTGTAAAAACTTCTAACACTATAAATAATGCAAATTCAGAAAGATATTTTTTCGACCTCATGGAGACTTTTTCTGGAGAGCCTCAGGTGTTTGAAAGTGTGATAAGATGCGTGATGAGACTTGTTGATTTATAAATATAATCTTGTTCCAATTCGCTAATCACTGCAGTGGACTCATAAAACATCGCCAGTAAATAAAAACCAAGGCTTTCCTTTTCCAAGTGTTGGGACACCTCGTGACCATAATATGCCAAAATAACCCAGAACCCCACCTAACCTAACCATATCCCACCTTTGTCCATCTAAGCCACAAACCTCTGGTGATTGCGAGGTGTCGAGATGGAGCCTGAAGCCACCTTTAGCCTTGGCAGCACTGAGATCCCCTTCCTGTGGTCAAGCCACCAAACCTGTCGTGGATGACCTGGCCCTACCAAGCTAGTCTGAGATGGACTCAGACACCCTTCCTGGTGATCGAGCCACATGTCCGATGGTGGCCAACTTGACCACAAGCCAGAGTCCAAGATGGACTCAGACGCCCCTTCCCTGTAGTCAAGCCACCGACCTATGGTGCTTGACCTGACTCCACCAGTATCAAGCCAGACTCCAGCATGCCTATGGGCAAGCCACAAGCCCATGGTGGGTGTTATAATCACTATCTTCATGCAGAACACCAGCTCCACCACGAGCCCTGAACCTTTCCCAAGCTGACTCCAAGATGCCCAGAATCAACAATATTAATTATATTTTTAAAATTATTTTTAAAATTCAATATTTTCGTATTATTTATTTATTTTTTGTGAATTTTTCTTTAAGAATTTTTATATTTAATTTATTTTTATTATTTTTTAAGATACCTTTTTATTTTTATTTTCACAGAAAGAAGGGTGATGATAGCCTTGGGGGGGGTGAGTCCAGCAACACTGGGGCAAGGAAGCGGGATATTTACATTTTTAGTTAGAGTTTAATTTTTTTTGTTCTTCCTGAGAAGCTAAAGTCTTGGAGTTGCGGAGGGCTCAGGCCGCTGGCTGCGGCCTTAGCCGCCCTTTTTTCGAATCCTGGACTTTGGTGGCTGGATGTCGAGGTAGGTGGGGATAACATGGAATTTTGGCATAATAGGCCTTTTGTATAAAGTTTATATATACTTTTAAACTCCTCCCTTTTAGCCTTATATATATATATATAGTTTTTTAATCCTTTTTTATATACATCTTATATATGTGCTTGATCCTATTTAAGTATTATTTCTTTAATTTTAACTAATATTTGTTGTACATTGAAAGATTATTTTATTGGTCTTAATAAAATTTTGTTTAGCCAAAAATGATTGGTTAATTTCCCCTCCAACATTAATTGCTAGCCGGCACAGCTTTAGGTCTCTACATGTGTTAAAATCGTGATGATTTTATGCTTTTACGTGGTTGTTGTCTTTAAATAAACTATTTCCAGATTTCTACATGTCCAAATATTAGGGCGCCAGTTGCTGCAGAAAACCAGACCACAAATTTATTCATCTATGGCACATGTAGAGACCTAAAGCTGTGCCAGCTAGCAATAGATGTTAATGGGGAAATTAACCAATCATTTTTTGGCTAAACAAATTTTTATTTAGACCAATAAAAATAATCTTACAATGTACATCAGGTATATTTTTTTAAAACAAAGAAAAATTAATTAATGGAATCACACACATATATATAAGATTTAAAAATATATATTTAAAAAAAAACTGTAAATAAGGTTAAAAGGGAGGAGTTTTAAACTTTATACAAAAGGCCTATTATGCCAAAGTCCCAGATTATCCCCAACCTAACTCGTCATCGGCCACCCATGTCCACTATTCGAAAAAAAGGGGCTGCTAAGGCCGCAGCCAGCAACTCCGCAACTCCTAGTCTTTTGCTTCTCAGGAAAAAAAATCAAAATTTTGTTAAGAAAAAAAAAAAGTAAATATCAGAATGTAAATATCAAAAATGTCCAATATCCAAGAATGTAAATATCCCGCTTCCCTTGCCCCAGTGTTGCTGAACTCACCCCCCAAGGCTATCATCCCTCTTTCTCTATGAAAATAAAAAATTTAAAAAGGCATCTTAAAAAAATGATAAAAATAAATTAAATATAAAATTATTAAAGAAATATTCACAAAAAAATAAAAAATACAAAAATATTGAATTAAAAATAATTATTATTGTTGATTCTGGGCATCTTGGGAAAGGTTCAGGGCTCGTGGTGGAGCTGGTGTTCTGCATGAAGATGGTGGAGTCAGGTCAAGCACCATAGGTCGGTGGCTTGACTACAGGGAAGGGGTGTCTGAGTCCATCTTGGACTGAGTTGTGGTCAAGTCAGCCACCATCGGACATGTGGCTCGGCTCGACCACCAGGAAGGGGTGTCTGAGTCCATCTCAGACTAGCTTGATGTTGGTGGGGCCAGGTCATCCACCACAGGTCAGGTGACTTGACCACCAGGAAGGGGCGTCTGAATCCATCTCAGACTAGCTTGGTGTTGGTGGGGCCAGGTCATCCACCACAGGTCAGGTGGCTTGACTACAGGAAGGGGATCTCAGTCTCTGGCTCAGTGCTGCCAAGGCTAAAGGTGGCTTCAGGCTCCATCTCGCAATCACCAGAGGTTTGTGGCTTATATGGACAAAGGTGGGATATGGTTAGGTTAGGTGGGGTTCTGGGTTACTTTGGCATATTATGGTCACGAGGTGTCCCAACACATGTGCCATAGATGAATAAATTTGTGGTCCGCTTTTCTGCAGCCACTGGCGCCCAATATTTGGACATGTAGAGATCAGGAAACAGTTTTATTTTAAAGACAACAACAACGTAAAAGTATAAAATCTACCGATTATAACAATGGCGCCCAAAGCTGGGCTGGAATTATGTTTATAATTTTCTTCTTCTATTATACTAAAAAAGTATAAAATCTTCCCGATTTTAACAATGGCGCCCAACGTGGGTTTTAATTATGTTTATAATTTTATTCTTCTATTATAATAAAAACTTATAAAATCATCTCGATTATAACACAAGGACAAAATAATTATCTCTGCTTTTTGGAACCAAGAAGGTCTGATATTCATGGACAATATCTAGAAATTAATTCTTCTATCAACAAAGAAAGGTATTGTAAAGTAATCAGAAAAACTCAAAAATGAATTGGAATGAAAAGAGCCAACTTAAAAAACCCAAATCAAATTTCTTCAGGATAATTCTAGCTCTTGCACAGCGCATATGACTTTGGCGAAAATTGCAGGACATAGGTGAATTTTGATTCCTCACCCTGCATACAGCCTTGATCTGGCACCCTCCGGCTTCTAAAGGTTTGGAAGATTAAGTGGTAGAAAAAAATAAATAAAAGAATAAAATTTTAAAGTGATACAATTTTACTCCAAGCTGTTAGAGAGCGGTTCAAAGAGTTGGATAAGGCCTTTTTTCAAAGTGTTTTTACAAGTTGGAAATAATGCTGGATCAAATATGTACAAAGGAAAATAGATATATTGAATGAGTCTAATATATAAAGGACTATTAGGAGTTCTTATATATAGAGTTTTAGTTTTCTAGTTTGTCAATTAAAAAAAATATTACCCATTTTTCATTATCTATTAATAAACCTAGATACAAGAAAATAAGACCTAATCCGAATAAATTAATAGTGTGTGCGTTTCAGTAACAGCAGGTTTTATTCTGTACCTCTAATCTATAATCCAAATTGTACCTTATCATTATTGATAAACCTTTTAGTTTATATTTTTATTTTACATATGGGTTTACTTTTTATAGATTTTAATTATATACCTATTATTACCTATTACCTAATTATATTACCTATATTAACTTTTTAAAAAAGATTGTCCAATTTTATTGATTTTGATTAAAATGTTGGCTCAAAAGAGATTTCTATCGAAAATGATAATTAAAAAAATATATAATATTCTAACACTTCTCAGTTAACAATTTTTATCTGTACACGCAAAAAAAAGATACAATAATGTCTTCAAAGTTCATTATTATTGTCTTCTTATGCGCGCTCTGTATCTCTTCTTCCTTTTCTTATCTCCACTCAATCATATCAAATTAGTAAACCTAGTGATGCTTTTTGTGAAGATTTTTGATGTTGTCTGCTGGGGATGAGCAGATATCATCAATGGATGAGCCAATGCCATCAATGATGTGGTTTGGAGTTGCAGGTTGGGTCTTGGAGTCAGTCTCGGAAAATGTTGATTACAGCACCCAAGGCCTCATAGGTGTTCGCGGTTTGTCTTCCCAAGTCCACCTAGCATCTCCATTAAATATCATGTAGAAAATTAGGAAAGACAAACATCAGAATGATATGGAAATTTATATATGATGCAAAACAAATTAAAATTTATAAAATACAAGATAAGCAATAAGGGAAGTTTACAGAGTAACAAAATATAAATATCAATTTGTTTTGAGCTGTACATAAAATAATAAATACTTTGGTACAATAACATATGACAAAAAGACACAGGATTACTTTTGTACTTAACAAATATGAGTGATAATTTTATTATTATATTTTAGATAAAAATGGTTTTACATTAGATTATAAAGTTAATTAGTTTATAGAGTATGGTCATCTCTCAAAATTGTTCACGACTTCTATTCTCAGTCTTTCTCTCTTCTTGGTCTTCCTTCCATACACCTTCTGAAGCAATATCTTTTATCATAATCTAATGTAAAACATGCTGGTTCTCTTCCTAGCAAACGTTTTCATCAGGTAATTTCTATACTTCATTGTGTTTTGTCTATAAATCCATGGTATCATAGTATGAAATCTGGGTTACATCAAAAGAGACTCTCCTTATTCAGCATCAGTACCATATCTCAAATGTCTTTAGTTTTACCATTTTTGTCAAAGAGTCCAGATATAGGAAGCATATATACACACGCACCAAATGAAGCTTTTGTTTAATTGCTATTTTGTTTTAAATTACATTTTTGATGTTTAAATGATTTTTTCTTGTTGTTTTGTCCAATGTAGAGCCTCAGATGTCCAGTGCATCTCTATCACAGCAGTTGCAATGTCCTCCATCTTTTTTTCTTGTTGAATACCAGTTTCTCCAATTCTTTATAGAGAATACAATTAGGATGCAAACATGTTAATAGAGTTATAATTTGATCATAAATTATTGAAAATATTTGAAGAGAAATGAGTTATATAGAGAGTGGATATTTGAAGATTCTTGTAAATGACCCATTGTTCAGATGGATAATTTATTTGAATTTATTTCCCCCAAGATTCAATGGCATTTCCATCACTGGTTGATAAGCAACAGCCATATAGCCATGAGGGATATATCCTAATTCTTATAATAGCAATTTGACTAAATTGTGTCACAAAACTTGTGCCATGTAAAATTAATTTCCTTTGGGAGAAAATGATTTGGATTATTTATGTCTTGGGAATTGCAGTATTATATTTGATCGTCAAAGTTATTGTCGGTCTAAGAAATATACATGAACATTTATCCCAAGGTTATAATACTTTTAAAGAATCAATTTTATCATCTAATAAATTGATTGTAGATATAGGTGCTCCTGAAAATCAAGAAAATCCTGAAAATAGTTCTCTTATCAATGTTATTAATACGTTTTTTCCTGAATTTTATGATACAAGTATGACAACCACCAAAAAAGAATTACCAATAGATTCCCAAACATCAAATATATCTCAGAATAAAATATTTGTTCCTATTTCTAAATTGAAAATGGACAATCTTAATGCAAATGAATCTTGTAAAGCTGTATGTGATGATGAATCAAGTCAGGCAAATAAACCATCAGATATTTATTTTTCTGAATCCAATGAAATCCAAAATTCTTTTCTTAATCAATGTCTTAAAACATTTGAATCCTTAATAAGTCCCAAAATTGGTTCTAGAAATTGGACCAAAATGAAAACTTCTTCGAAAGAATGTTGTATAGTTACTATTCCTGTTTTAATAGAGAAAGGTGAAAATTCAAATATTGTTGAAGATAATCCTTTTGTACATACCTCAAGTAGCAATTCAACAGATTCTAAAACCCAAGAAAATTTGTTTAATTCCGTCAGTTCTTTTCATATCATTAGAAGTTCATTACAGGAAGGTAACAATTCTCATCTTGATCCAACCTGCTCAACATCATGTGAAGAAGATACATTACCACATGGCGCTGGAGATTGTTCACCAACCATCAATATGGATTTATACTGGTGTAAAAAAAGAAAACCCACTCAAATTGTGTCAGAAATCATTCAGAAAACATCGCCTGTTATAAAGGAACGTGTTACTTTGTCCCATCCCTGCTTCCCTTTGGTCAATACTCCAAGTGATGATCTCATTTCCATTGGAGAATTAAGTCGAACATCCAGTTTGATAACCAGTATTAAAGGGATGCTAGATGATATTGAAGATACTATTGATAAAAATGAAGTTGAACCAGCATTAGAAATGATAGAAAGCAAATCAAAGAAAGGATAAAACTTGAAACTCCTGGAAGAGAATGTTACTTTCACCACCGGAGGACTTGAAAAAAACAAAATAAAGGCTGAACAAATTTGATTCTTAAAGTTAATGTGTTCTTTTATAATTAGTTTTATGATGTCTTGTTTTTATTACTTTTTCTTCAAACTATATTCTGAATATCGAGAATTTTAGATAGCTAAGTTTACAGTTTATGATGCTCATAAAATATTGCAAATATTAGTATTATATACTTAGTATTATAATATTGGAAATTTTAATATTAGGTTAGTGCAAAAATAATTACAGTTTTTTGGCGGTAACTTGAACTCGCTTCAAACAAGATTTTATTAATCAAATTAAAAACTTTAGAATCTATACATCCTTGCTAACAGGAAACTATTTAGTTTATTCTATTTTGATAAAATTCTGGAGTTCTAGAGGTAATCAAAAATAATTAAAGGCTGTTTCAGCATCGCCTTGATTTCTAAAGCATTTCCCTCGCAGGAAGTTGGTGAGGTACCTGAGAAAGTGGTAGTCGGTAGGTCTGGTGAGTATGGTGGGTGATCAAGAGTTCCATAGCCCAGTTCATTCAGCTTTTGTTGCGTGATCATTGAGACGTGGGGTCTGGCATTGTCGTGGAGAAGAATAGGCCCTTTTCTGTTGACCACCCGAGGAAGATGAAGCGAAGTTTTTGGTGTATTTCATCAATTTGCTGACAATACTTCACCACTGTGATTATTTGACAAGGATTCAGGAAGCTGTGATAAATCAAAACCTGCTCTAGATCGCTAAACAGTCACCATGATCTTCTTTTGTTGCAATTTTGGGCTTTGGGAAGTGTTTCGGAGCTGTGTCACGGTCCAACCCTTGTGCTGAACCTTGCCAGTTGTCATAGAGGATCATTTTTCATTGCAGGTAACAATACAGTCAAGAAAAGGCTTATTACTTTTTAGTAGAAGTAGCGCCGAAGACACTTCAAAACGGCAATTTTTCTTATTTTCAATGTTATATATAATTTACTTATTTGGTCTTGTTAATCCTACAAGACATATTATGAAATTAGTTCATTCTGCAATAAAAGATCATAAGGTTCAATCTGGGTTAAAAAATAACGGTACCAACTATCTAAAAACATGCTGTGATATTAGTTGTCATTCAATACATTTGACTGATGATGGCAACAACACTTCGATAGTCATCTCCTATAATAAAATAAAGAGAAAGAGAAGCCAAAATGCGAGGTGCAGAGTTTATTTAAATCACAAGGCGCCATGTCACTTCAGAGTGAGGCATGTCTGTATCATCTATTTACAGGGTATGGGAGAAGGGGAGGAACAAATTTGCATAGCTTGAAGTGGGGTAGAGGAGAGATCACCTGGTGTTGCGAGCTGAGGTAACCCCCAGCCTAGAGAACACTGACTTAACTGCCGGTGTGGTCGTACGTTTGATGGCTGGAACTGTGGCGGACTTGTTCTGTGAGGGCCGGGCCCCCAGCCTCTGCTTGATGTTGGGCTTCCTCGCAGCGGAACCCATCTGTTGTCTGGAGTGAACCCCTGTGGACAGACACTGCTGGGTTAGCACAACTTTCTTTATCTCACTATACAACACCTTTAGAGCTACATCAAGCTCTTCCTCTATTATATTTTTCTATATAATAGGTCTGAGGAAGAACCAGACCTGTTGCTTGAAAGCTCACAGTGTTAAGTAGAGAAATAAAAACCCCTCTTTGCTCTCTATGTGATGAGTGCTTTTTTACCACTATACAATGGAACCACGTTTGAGTAGCCTCTTTTTATAACAGAGACAGACTTGGCTATAGCATCATGATTACAACTTCTTGTCCCCTCCTAGACAGCTCCAATTGCAGGTCTTCCTCTAATTTTTCCTAACATCAATATCTTTTTTTTATATAAAGATTAGATATTTGGTCCATATAGTTTTCTCAGCAGTGCTCGATACAGAAGTGGTTTGCCAGTGTCTTCTTCCGTCTATGCCATATTGGCCAAATACATTTGGCTCTTACACCTTTTAGGGCAGTTTCTAACCCCCAAGGACAAGGACACTCCTGCTAGAGAACAGTTTTTATCACCAAAATTACCATTTTTACTATTTAGCAACTCTCTTGTAAGCGGACACCTCTCTCTGAAGGCAATTTGGCTAGGCAACTAAGTGTTTTCCTTTACAGGGAGGTTCTACTGCACTTTTAGGGGACAACTGTGGTTATAACAACCTAAAATATTGGTACAGAGAGGTTTTGACTGTATTGCTGAACAGTACATTTAAAAGTTATGAATCTAGATAGAGATGATGTCGGAGAACTTACGTCTAGAAAGGGAGGCAGAACCTTGCTGCCTGGAGATTTCTGACAGAGTCTTGGCTAGGAGGGAGGTGGTAGTGTTGTCTGAGGTCCTCCTGACTCCCAGGGTGGTCTTTCTGGTGGCGGCTGGGACCAGCTGGCTGAGGGGCTTGTCTATCACTGGACATACAGCACAGCCATCACCAACTATACACTTCTCTCTCAGAATTATTAACTGATTGTCTTGAAGATAAGAGGTTGCCTGGCCTGAATTTATAGAGATGCCAAACATTTCTCAATGTTTCGACAAAAATTTTTTAGTCTTCGAAAGGTTAAAATAAAGCATTTGGCAAGGCATTATATATATATGTATCTGAGGTTGCAAGGGCTTTCTCACACGATCTTTCAAATTTAGGACAACATCTAAATCATGAGAGTCATGAACAAATATTCAACATAACCAACTATGACTATGAACATTTTGGAAAATAAAACATATATACAGTAGAACAAACTCCCTGTAAAGGACAACACCTAATTGCAGAGCCAGAGTGTCCTTTAAGGTGAGGTGTCCTCTTACCGGAGAGTTGCTAAATTGTAAAAATGGTAATTTTGCTAATGAAAACTGTCCTTTGTAGAGAGGTGTCCATAATAATTTTAAAAAATTGTCTTGTGCCACTAGGTTTACTTTTTGGATGAAAACAGACAGCTAACTGGTAATTCCGTGAAGGATTTATAGGACTTGTTCCTAAGTCCAAATAGAGAAGAAAATCAGGTACAGTAGAATCTCCATGAGCCTCTCTACAAGCTTTCATCACCAAAACTACCTTTTTTTTTACTAATTACCTGATCTTCAGTTAGAGGTCACTTCATTTTTTAAAGAGCACTTTGGCTCTGTAACTTAGTGCTGTCCTTTAGAGAGAAGGTGTTTTATTGTACCATGTATGAATAGAGCTTCTAAATGAGAAAAGAGGGACCTTTTCACAAATATACACTCATGGACCAAACTGAGGGAAGTTGTACCTTTTATCATGTATATTCCATCAACAGGAAACACATCTAAATACTCCAATGAATTCTACTTAGATAAGCACCATCATGTATATTGGAATTCAGACACACGAGATATAACCAACTGTGAACAAAATTACCTTTGTCTCCTCAAGTGACATCAAAGACTTTCCAATTCCTTAAGATTTGTCCTTGAGTGTACTTCCACAACAAATGGTATCAGAGAATGACTTCACTTACCTCTTCTGATGAGAACTGGGGTAGCTGCAGGCTCAGCTGTGTGATTGCCGAGCCGGGCGAAGACTCCGCTGCCCAGCTGCTGCTGATTCTACCCACCACACCATGTAGTCAAGCTACAAGACTATATTCATAGACAAAACTTAAGGAATACAAGAAAATAAGACCTAAAAGAATAAATAATATTCTTTTGTCTGATGATGGCAACAATGCTGTTACCGAAACGTCACACACTAATAAATTATTTGGATTAGGTCTTATTTTCTTGTATTATAATCTATAATCCAAATTGTGCTTTATCAAAACTTAAGGAAGTTGTTGTACCTTTTAGCATGTATAGTGGGATTCAGACAATAACTCTGAGATATTACAGTGACCTTTTTTGGAGCTAAGTCGGCCTGCCACTGAGTAGTGCTCCCAGTCTTAATGACAACGGCAGATGCATTCTACTTCACTCAGTCATAATTATCAGCTCTACAAGCTTGATATCTTAGTATGATTGAGTGGAGATAAGAAAGAAGAAGAAGATAGTGACTTTTATTGAAGATAACCAAGTGTGAACAAAATTGCCTCTATCTCCTTAAAAAAAAAAGATAAATAAATGACCGGCAGCATCAAAGACTTTCCACTTCCTTAAGCTTTGTCCATATGTCCAGTCATGTCGGATAATGATAGATTAATGAATTACTACTACTATTCTAACCCTCTAGTGAAATGATACTATATTTTAAACCACAATATGCCAGGTCCAACATTCACTCTGGGCAGAACTGGTGTGTGTGTGTGAAGCCAGGACATTTCTCTAGTCCCATCAGAAGAGAGGGTGTAACCACATGTGGTGTTACCTTGATGACTGTGGTTGTGGTGTCAGTGGTGCTACTGACAATGCCTTCTCCCAGCCGGTCAAACACAGATTTCTTGGTTGTGACCACTGCAAACAAAACCATCTTTGATATCCTGTAACAGTTGTCAGTGGCACAAATGTCTTTTTTATATCACAATACAACACAGCTTGAGGAGCATGGACCCATTGAGAGAATTTGGGTAACTTTACGCAAGGGGATAAGAAAAAACAGTAAATCTACAAAATACTCCGAGGTGAGCAATAAATCCTTTTAAGAGGCTCAGCCATATGAGTCTGTTTAATCTGATGCCTTGTAAATGTGTGTCAGTTGTTACATGGGAGGGGGGGTTGAAGGTATATGACACACAGATAATTTTGAACAAAGATCAACACAAGAGCATAAGGCAATAAGATCAAATATATAAAAAGTGTGTTTCATTCCAGTAACAGTGTTGTTACCATCATCAGACAAAAGTACTGAATGCTGATAGCAAGAAATGTCTTATCCCCTTGTGTAAAGATTACACGAATTGGTCCTAAACAGGACCTTTGGGAGAGGCCGCTGCTTATCATAAAACAACTTGAGGAGCATCAACTCATGGAATTCGTGTATTCTTTACACAAGAGGATAAGAAACAACAACCAAACTAACAAAGAAAAAAATCAGTCCTGGATTTCCTAATGAGAAAAGAGAATCTCTAGCTGTCATTCAATCTTACAACAGGAGGAATGGTCGGATATTATTGCCAAGAAGAGACAAAGATGAGTGTTTCTTTGTTATCATGTTCACTCTGTTGAAAGAGAATATTCCTCTCAAAGATTCTGCACTACTAAACTGTCAGAGTTATCCTCGCATGGGATCTTTGATAAATTGTTGGTGAGGAAAGAGATTTGTGTACCACTCTTCCATGTCAAGAACAAGTTATGTACACACAGAGAGAAAAATGTAAATATTGTTATATTATCCGACCAAAAATTAATTTATAATAGGATATGGGGATTGAGAATATTGAAGCAAGGGCCCACAGTTGTGGGTTTCATTCGCTCTCTTTCAGTGCCTCTCAATATAAAAATGAACAGGGCTCCAAAATTTCTAAAATGACTCTGAGGGCAAGAATAAAAATTTAAGTCAGGCAGAATTCAAACTTTCCTGAGTCTTCAGTCATTTTAGAGAGAGTTTAAAGAAATATGTCAGTCCACATGCAACCATTGTTGAAAGCTGGGGAGGCCGTAGGTATGATGCCGTATCCTCCATGAGTTATAGCATTCTTTGACTGACCAGTTCATTGCTTGAGGAGCATGAACTCATAAAATCTGTGTAATCTTTGCACAAGGGGATAAGAAACAACAGTTCTTTGCAAATATGACAAATGGCTCTTACTCTAGTCTGCACGGAGTAAATTTCTCTTTAAAACTGTAAGAAAAGGTGCTTTCAAGTTTCATTTCAATGCATCCTGCTATGACATTACTGGGTGCCAATTAATCATGTGGTTGTTGCCTGCAAAACTGACATCTATTCTTTCTTCTTCACTTTCCATTTCATAGTTGTAACTAGCTCTCTCTCTCTCTCTCTATCCATAAATAATAATTTTTAAAAAATCTTTCTTCCATTCTTAATAGTTAATTTCCTTCACCCAAAACAACCTCAGTTTGGCTCACCAGCATTTTTCTGTAGTAAGATCCTCATGGAGCGAGGGGTGTTGCCTGTGGGCATCTTGATACTGTAAGCCCCCTCCTCCTCTGGATCCACCCTACGGGGTTTCTTGGTGGCCGGGGGCTGCACTGTCCGCGCCCGCTTCATCCCAGTGGTCTTCACTGGCTGCACTAAGGTGACGGGGGGCAGTCTGGGGCCCTCCACTGCACACCATCAGTCTCTTTAGGTGTGCTGGGGGGCTTGGAAGTTTAGCTCTGATGAAACTAGAACATTTACCCTAGCTTTCTTTTTATGTGAGGCAGTGAGAGTTTCTTTGATCTAGAAGAGAAACTGACTTATCCGGGGTTTCTCCGCACAGGTTCGAATCCTGTCGGCTGCACCATGTTATGATGTGTCAAAGATACTAGAGACGACAACCGCTCATTGTCTGGCTGAAAAGAATTTATTTTACAGCGAGGAGAATTTACATATTAGAAGGTTGCCATGGATTTGCATAGCGTTAAAAAGATAAAACAAAATTTACATATGAATGAAAATAGTAATCAAATCAAACTGACAAAATGCATAGTATATGATAATTTACCATATATCACAACACCTGCATGCAGTCAACTTGAGTTAACCATCTTGGTCTTGAGGTAGGCAACGCTAGCCAACACCTAGACCTGCCCACTCTGTGGGAGAGAACTCTCGCAGTCCATCGGTGGCGGAGTCTTTCCAGCGGTAGGCACCACCAATGAAGACCTTGTATATACTTTTATATATATTTATCAATTTGTATCTATTCATTCATATTTTTATCATTATATAAGCATATTTATTCTGTATTTAACCTTATATAATCTTATAAGGATATTGAAATAAAGTAGTTTCAATCTCTCTCTCTCTGAGAAAGCAAACATCATTCTCAATTATCAGCAACAAATCCTGTTATCCGATTAGAACATGAGCAAGATCTCACTTTGAAAGTTCCTAGTACAGTAGCACTCCTTGTAAAGGACAACATCTAGTTGCAGAGACATAGTGTCCATTGTAGAGAGGTGTCCTCTTATTGGGAAGTTTCTAAATAGTAAAAATGGTTATTTTGGCAAAGAAAAGTGTCCTTTGTAGAGAGGTTTCCTATAGCAGTCTTCTCTCTCACGGAGGTAACTCTAATGTATTATAAAAAAGTATATATTGTGGTGGTAAGTTATTCAAATAAGTCTTACTAACATATATTGTAACACCAACCTTCAACTAACCAAATCCATAAATAAGTATATATATTTGGTCTTGTTATTTTACAATTCCTACCTAAATATTCAAATTGAAACACCTTATCAAATACAGTAGAACCTCCCTTTAGCAGACACCTCTCCACAAAGGGCAGTTTTCATTTGCAAAATTACTATTTTTACTATTTAGCACTTCTCGGGTAAGAGAACACCTCTCCCTAAAGAACACTTTGACTCTGCAATTAGGTGTTGTCCTTTACAGGGAGGTTTTACTGTATATTATCCTACAAATTCATATTTTAAAATTTCAACAAATTGGCATTAATGTTTGCCATTTCCCAGTGAAATAACATTCCATGTTGAATTGACTTTTCTTCCATAGAGAGTGTCAGTTGGGTGACAGCTGCTGCTAATTGTAGATGATGGGACTCACATCTGACAGGAGGACAGCTGGGAGGGAGGGAGGTAGATGGTTGGGGAGGAAAAATACCAGGAATATTGAAAGATTTTTTTTAATCCCTAGTACACGTGGTACAGGCCATGATAATCATGGTAAGGTAGAGTTTGGTGACTATTTTATTAGTCCACAAATTGCATAATCCAAATTGTACCTGATCATTTTGAGATAGAGACCAGAGAAAAAAAGATCATAACAAGCACTGATTCCAAATAAATAAATAGTGTGTGACATTTCGGTAACAGTCTTATCCCCTTGTGTAAAGATTACATGAATTCCATGAGTTCATGCTCCTCGAGCTGTTTTATGATGAGCAGCGGCCGCTCCCAAAGGTCCTGTTTAGTGCATCTAATGCAAGCCAAAATGTGTTCTGGACAAAAGACTAAATGTCCATTCAGTCTTTTATCTGATGAAGGTAACAAGGCTGTTACTGAAACGTCACACGAAAGTTATTTATTTGAATTTGGTCTTATTAACTTTTATTCCTAATCTATAATCCAAATTGTATCCTCACAACAAACACAAAAAACAAAAACATTATCAACGGAAGAGCTATAACCAAGTATTTCTGTATGTCATTTCCTTTCTACTCCTGTGTCAGAAAACACACAGCAGTCTTTGACCCCGAGACAAGAATGAAAGAAAACACAGGGTGCACACTGACCAATGGGAGCAGGTTTGGAGGCTGGTACTGGAGTCACAGACACTTTGGGGACAGCAATGGTGGGAGGTTTGGACAGCTTGGTCCCACTGACCCTGTCTGTCACCACCTGCCACAACAACTGGTGTCATTCTCTGTAGACAATTGTTGACATTTGTAAGGAGTTGGTTGTAGGACATCAATCTTTCCTATACAGTATTAGAACTCTAAAGAAGTGGTCTGGTAGATTAAAAATTGGTGAAGCCGCTGGGAGGGTTCACCACTAATGAGCCAAGCCCTCCCAATATATTTTTTTTTCGTCGCAGTAAGGATAGTAGAAGTTTGATTTATTTGTGAAAAGAAACAATAATGTCTTCATTCGTTATATCTTCTTTATTATCCCAAGTACACATAGTACAGGCCATGATAGTCATGGTGGGTATTATTTGGCAACAGCTTTTATTTCAAGTACACCACATGTCTATTTTTTTTTTTGCTTATCCCTACTAGTACACGTGGTACAGGCCATGATAATCATGGTGGGTAGTTAGCGACTGCTTTTTTTTTTTTACTGTAAGTGCACCACATGTCTACACACGTGAAAGCAGTTCGACTTTGCACTTACAAATGTGCCAGAGCCCCGTTTGGTTACTTGCACTCGCTGGTGGGGTTGGACTTTTGAAAGAATCGGGGGGGCCATTGGAGCATTTTTAAAATATATTTTTTTAAACAGAAAAGTGTCCAATGCAGGAATCGAACCCGGGTCGTAGTGGTCGAAAACCAAACGGTTTAACCAGCCTTCCACCGACCCCCCCACATGTCTATAAAGGTGAAAAGCAGTTTGACTTTTGCCCATATAAGTGTGCCAGAGCTCCGTTTGGTTACTCACCATCTTTAAAATATATTTCAACTATTTTTGACTCAAATGATACTTTTTTTTTTAAATAAAATAATTTTCTACTGATAAGCTAGGCTCTCCCATCAATCTATCATTGCAGTGTATAAGGGCACAGTAGAAAATTATTTTATGGAAAAAAAAAGATCATACGCATCAAAAATAAGTTTAAAGTTCTTTCAAATATTGTTTATGTCCTGTAGTGATGAAACAAAAATCATTCTGTGAACACACAGAGAGAAAGGCCGTACCTACCTGGGCATAGGCCACCTTGGCATGTTTGAGGATGGCGATGACATCTCCCACGGCACGGATGCCCATCTCATTGAGCACATCCTTGGTGAGGTCCAGCAACATGTCTCGCTGGATGCGGTTGTCAAAGAAGAGCACTGCGTAGTTGGCGGCCATACTGGCAGGGATCCCAGCATCCATGAAGAAGGTGATCCACTTGGAGGTGGCTGCACATACACATGGTCAACTTTACAGTACTTCTTTCTATACGGGGAGTTTAATGACCCCCAGAGTGTTGAAAGATAAAAACATTGTGTCAATGGACAGAGTCTAGAGTGCAATGTGTCAGGTTCTAAAACAACATGTCCATCACAGATAGTTCTAAAAGACAGTGTCAATGCCTTGGTTCAGTTACAACACATGGAAGTAGAAGGGTTTTGAAGTCACTAGTCATCTATTTTTTTTTTTTTTAAGGAGAGAGGCAATTTTGTTTACACTTGGTTATCTTGTGTCGCCGATAAAGGTCACTGTAATATCTTTCAGAGTTATTGTCTAAATCCCGATATACATGCTAAAATGTACACCTTTCTCAAGTTTTGTCCGTGAGTGTATCTTTTCTTGAATAATAACCAACATAAAGCCAACAAAATTAATAATTTGTGTAAACATTTTGGCAAAAAAAAAAATCACAAATTTTTTTGGTAATAGACATATCATCATTGCTACATAGTGCTCTTTCATCACCCTGACCTTCTTCTTTAACAACTTCAATCCATCAAAATCCTTTATTAAGACTTTCTTGTATATACAGCTGATTCTGAAAGATATAGAATAGAGAGTGGGAAAACCAACAAAGGGGGGGGAGAAGGAAAATTTCTTTGGCAGTACTGATGCGGCTTCCTATTAGGGATTGTTTATTGATTGTAGTCTTGATAACACGAGGGGCAAAGTCTGACAGTTAGCTCCATGTGGTGGATAACCAACCAACGACAGCAGCTCTTTTTACCTATCATGGAGTCTAAAAGAGCCCTCACCAGACCATCTCTTGGAATGTATGAAAGTCTCAAGACAGGACCTATATTCCAACCCTACCAAGATTCAAGATTGTAAATTTAATTCATGAATTCAGTCTCTATTATCTTGTATATACAATAAGATAATGAAAAATTTGTAAAAAAAAGTCTTGATAACACAGTTGGCCTTTGGTGGACCAAGAGACAGGTGGACCAAATCTACTTCTGAAAAATCCCATCATTCTATCTCCTAGGAATGACCAGTAATGACCTTTCAACAGTACTACTTAACCATCTTTGCAACAAATTAATAAATAAGTAGTGTGTGACATTTTGGTAACAGCGTTGTTACAGAAATGTCACACACTATTTATTTATTTGAATTTGGTCTTATTACCTTGTGTCAACAATCTTTTTTTTTTTTTTTTTAATACAGCTTATAAAAGAACATTATTACATCTACTATATGATAAGATACAAAAAAATTGGATTATAGATTTGAATCAAAAAGGTAACAAGACCAAATTTTCGATTTACTGTCAAGTTTTTGACATTTCGGTAACAGCATTGTTGCCATCATGGTTTAGTAATTTTTTTTCTGATGATGGTAACAACGTTATTGATAAAGAGTCATAAGTATTTAAATAATTTAGATTTGGTCTTTTCATATATTATTATACATCTACTATAATAGAAATAGCTTTAATCAGTTTGTACATAGGGTGTGTCTGGTTTATTCAGCCACTGATTGGTCTTCTAATTATCATGTGGCCTTAATCAGCATTGAGTTCATTATGTCATTATTGCAATCATTATTATTATTATTTTTTTTTAATTATCCCTAGTACATGTGGTACAGGCCATGATAATCATGGTAGGTAGAAGTTGGCGACTGTTTTTACTGTAAGCGCACCACATGTCTACTACACATGTGAAAAGCAGTTCGACTTTGCACTTACAAATGTGCCAGAGCCCCATTTAGTTACTTGCACTCGTTGGTGGGGTTGGACTTTTGCAAGAATCGGGGGCCATTGGAGCATTTTTTTTTTTTTTTAAATCAGATGTCCAGTGTCCAATGCGGGAATCGAACCCGGGTCGTAGTGGTCGAAAACCAAACGGTTTAACCAGCCTTCCACCGACCCCCCAATCATTATAAAAGGCTTGTATTTAGACTTGGGGTGGTGAAGGGGAAGTTTTGCTCCTCCCTCTGAAGTTATGAGAGATTTCTCAATGCTGTAAGTGGAGTCCGAGGTGCAATATGATACCAGCTTCCCAGAGTTATGTGTCACTATAGCACAGTGCACTTGGTAACAGAATGTCATCAACATCTCAAAAAATAAATACAGACGAGAGAATGTTGGAGTGAATTATTCTTTATTTTATATTTCAAACACACTAGATAAATACACTCGTGGACAATACTTAAGGAAGTAGAAAGTCTTTCATGTCATCGGCCATCTTTTTTTTTTTTTTGGAAGGAGACGGAGACTGTTCACACTTGGTTATCTCTTGTGTCTTCAATAAAGGTCTCTGTGTATCAAATATCTTTCAGAGTTAATTTCTGAATCCCGATATACATGCTGAAAGGTATAACTTCGTTGAGTTTTGTCCATGAGTGTATATATATTTTTTTTTTCGACCACACCCGGGTTCGATTCCCACATTGGACACTTTTTTCGGATTAAAAAAAAAAATGCTCCAATGGCCCCCTGATTCTTGCAAAAGTCCAACCCCACCAGCGAGTGCAAGTAACCAAACGGGGCTCTGGCACATTTGTAAGTGTAAAGTCAAACTGCTTTTCACATGTGTAGACATGTGGTGCACTTACAGTAAAAGCAGTCGCTAACTACCCACCATGATTATCATGGCCTGTACCACGTGTACTAGGGATAATTGAAAAAAAAATGTTATGGAGAAAGAGAGATGTAAAGATGGAGAAACCAGGATTAAGAAGAATTTGTTTGAAGAATCCTGGTAAAGTTCTCCAATGTTATTGGGGAGAAGTAGTGTTTTCTTGGCTTCCAGCTAATCCTACTGTGTCACATCGACAGGTTCCCTCATGACCATTTGCATTTAGAATTATATGATAAGGTACAATTTGGATTGTAGATTATAAACACAAGGTAATAATTCCAAATCTAAATAAATAAATAGTATGTGATGTTTGGGTAACAACGCTGTTACCGAAACGTCACACACTATTTATTTATTTGGATTTGGGTCTTATTACCTTGTGTTTATAATCTGTAATCCAAATTGTGCCTTATCAGGCATGTAATCCTGATATATAGATTAGAAACACAAGGTAATAAGACCCAAATCTAAATAAATAAATAGTATGTGATGTTTGGGTAACAACTGTGTTACCATCATCAGACAAATGACTGAATGTCTTTTAGAAAGATTTTTGAGAGAGAAAAAAAATGTCTTCTTCTTTCACATATTCAGTTACACTTTTTTTTTTAAATATATAAACAGTCCTCCAACCAAGGGGATTAGAATTATTATATGAATTGAAGTAGGTGTTGAGTTATAGTCGGTTGAATTAAAGAGGTTCTAAAGCTGTAATTCAAAATGGAGATCCTCTTTTAACTTAAAACTTTCATTAACTCCGCCTTTGCCGGTCCCAAGCCCAGATGAAAAAGGAGGAGGGGGAGCAGTAACAAGCTCGCTAACAAACCTGGGCTCAGCTGGCCCGGCTGATAGTACCCTGTAAGGGCTCCTAATCCTGGGATACAGGATAAGCAGCGTTTGTACTCCATGTTAGGAGCGGCTGCACATGGAGTCTGTTCCTCATGTCAGAGGCGGCCATTTCTTTTGGAGCTAAGTCGACCTGCCACTGAGTATCTGAATGACAAAGGCAGACGCATTCTACTTCACCCAATCATGATGGTTGTCAAATCCCCATTGATGTGCTCTACTCATCCCCGACAGACACCATCAAAAGTCTCAAGCTTTACAAGCTTGAGACCCTAACATGATTGAGTGGAGATAAGGAAGAAGAAGAATATTTAGGTAGTTGATACGGTGATGATTGCTGAACTACAAAGGTGAAAAGACTGTGTGTTTTGGGAGGTCTCACATCGGAGGTTGTTTTGCACAGAAGGCCTCTCTCTCTGACCTATTTGCAAAGGCAACGTGTCCTCTAGAGAAAGATGTCATCTTACCCAGTGAGAACTGCTATTTGGTAAAATTAAGTTATTTTTTTGGCAATGAAAACTTGTCGTTTGTAGAGAGGTGTCTGCTAGAGGGATATCTACTCTTGGAGGTTCTACCAGATAATGAAATGATAAGAGAAGAAAGCATTCGTTGTCCTGGGTAGTTGAAATAAGTTAGACAAATGGTGTACTTAGCTGAAACTATGCAAATTTGTGTGGTAGGCAATTCCACACTTGGATTAAATATAATTACAGTAAGGAGCTCTTGATCCTTCAACTGAACATTGACTTGATGTTTATTCCAATTGATGACTATCATGGGGCACAAGTTGTCAGACAATGTTGATAAAAAGTCTTGGAAAAAAATAAGCCAAGGTATTATAAATATTTATGGATTGATATAACAGGTACCTATCTGTGTATGTTTAGCTGTGAGTTTATTAGCTGTTACATACGTTGTTCGTCCAGTTTCACCGAAGGGCAGATTCATACATCTCCAGAATTCATATCAAAAGATCCTTTCTCCATTAGCTGAATATTTTGTGACTGAGAGATTCCTATAAATCTTGATAAGGCACAATTTGGATTAAAGATTATAAACACAAGGTAATAAGACCAAATCCAAATAAATAAATAGTGTGTGACATTTCGGTAACATGATGGTAACAACGCTGTTACCGAAACGTCACACATTATTTATTTATTTGGATTTGGTCTTATTACCTTGTGTCCAATAAACCCTCAATTCAACTTATTCTTTCTTTGCTCTTTTTCACTCCTATGAAGGTGTCTGTTGAGCTTCTCCGTGGTATCTGTTGTAGGAATTTGTTTGTCTACAGATGGAGTCAATGATGTGGGCTTTTTACTCCTATGAAGGAGGCTGTTGAGCTTTTCCATGGTATCTGCTGGGGGAGAGTTTGTTTGTCTATGGATCCAGTCAGCCAATGATGTGGGTTTGGGGGCTATATAGGTTGAGGAGTTCCTCACAACATAATGGGAAGACCTTGCACTTGTTGTCCGTGTAGATGATCAAACTCAAGTCTAGAAATCAAATATATCACTGTTCTATTGGGAAGGACAGACTTGATTCTTTTGTTTCTCTTTACAGTTCCAATTGTGGGTAGCTGACAATACCCATTCCTAATGATCTTGATGAGATGGAAGAAGCCACTTTCATCAGGTAGAGAGATCGTTGGATTATTATCATCAGGCTTCAGGGGGAGTCAAATGCTCCACTTTAATTCTGTCACTGAGATTCTGAGCGCAAGATTTCTACATTCTAGTCATCAGGTGCTTCATCAGTTTTCTTACACCATTTATCTAGAGGACTTTAAACTCCTCTAAGCCCATGCTACAGGCAGTTTATCCACTGGTATATAGAAGAAAGGTGTTAAAGGTCTTCTTCTTCTTTTTTATCTCCACTCAATCATATTAAGGTATCAAGCTTGCAAAGCTTGAGACTTTTAATGGTGTCTGCCGGGGAAGAGTAGAGCTCATCAATGGATGAGTCAATACAGTCAATAATGTGTTTTGGGGTTGCAGACTGAGAATTGCACTTATTATATAGTGAGAAAACCTTGCAACCATTCTGGAAAGTCATTGTCCATAGATGACCAGACTTAAGTCTGGATATCAAAGACTGTTGTTCTCTTGGGAGGACAGAACAGGTGCTTGTCCCTCCTGCTCTGTACCAGTCAGGTATCATGATGATGGTGTCAAAGAGACATTATAAAGCCATTTGATTGGAAGGAGAGACTTACCTCATCACCCATTTAGAAGCTGCAATGTTGACGTATTCTTAATCACCCAGACCTATTGATGCTTATACCAAGTTGTATCAAAAGGTTCGTTCCCAAAACAGAAGCTCAATATAAAATCAAATTATTTAAATATATACCATTATGAATAAAGGTCCATTGAAGTCTATCAAAAATGATAAAGTACAATTCGGATTATAGATTATAATAATAAAAAAGGAAGTAATTGATTTACTCTATAATCATTTATACTCTTTTGTCTGATGATGGTGACAATGTTGTTGCCGAAACGTCACACACTAATAAATTATTTGGATTAGGTCTTATTTTATTTTTTTTCATTATGAATAAAGTTTAAATAAATAAAGGTTGGGTCCCATGGTCAATGAGCGTGCCCAAGTGATTGAAATAACATAATAGAGGTTTAGAATAAGTATTCTAGTGGAGAGCTGAGGGATGTGTGATCAAAAAATAACCATCTGAGTACTATTGTGCTTCTTTTGGAAAAAAAAGGGCTAAATGAAAATATGGCGGTTAAAGAAATATGTGAAGGGAAAGGAATAGTCAATAGAAGAACAAGATTCCTTTTTTATTAATTTATCCATCTGATCCCAGTAAAATTTCACTTTTGTACTATTTTTCATGTTTGGTATTCTCAAGGCCTTCCAGACTAAATATATGTTTCATGATTTTTCAGGATGCTCCAAAGATTAGGCTTTTTTTTTGGTGGTTGAGGTACAGTTTGCACCACACAGATGAGAGCCAATAGCCCTAAACGCGTACATGGTTAATTTTTTTGATTAACCAAGAAAGGGTATCTGGCCAATTATGAAATTATTAAAAACCAACAATTAATTGCTATTTATTCCAACAGATAGCACAAACCATAAGCAACTTTTAGTTTCACAATCAGAAGATGTTCTTTTTTATTTTATTAAAATATTGAAATAAAAAAACTACTAAAAGGAAAATTTGACAGTTATCTTTATAATAATATTTGAAATCTGTTTTGAATTTAAAATATAATTTTTATAACTTTCTATAAGAGTCTGTAAGTTATTTTAATGATTAAATTAAGATATTACTGTAGGCTCTTCCATCAAATTTCAGACATTTAATTTTTAAAAAATTGCTGCATTTTCCCAGGTCTTGATACATCAAAACAAGGTAACAAGACCATTCATTACCAGGCCTTCTAAATACCTAAATATCTTACTCAAATGTGAAATATAATTTTTAAATGATATTTAGCAGCTAATAATAATTATTTAAACTATAGGCTGTGCATAAATATAAAAATAATTTTAAAGTGTGATTGAAAAACGATTCAAAAGATTTTTGGCATTCCTACACTATATATATACAACGGCAATTAATTATAAGAATATTAAAAACTGGGAGCCATAATATGGTTTTTAAAAAAACGAAAGAAATGATAATATACAGATGAAATCTTTCTGAATGCCATAACACCCACATTTATGACAATTATGATATGGTGTTATAAATAAAACCTACTCATTTCATGGTCCATTTTTGCACAAATTTTGTCTGATACTTCCTCTAATTATTATTTTCCAAAATATGTTGTCAAACAATACGATTTTAAAAATGTTATCAAAAATATATCTCCTCTCTTTCTATATTTAAATGTTTTATTTTTTCAAGTTAGAAAACAAAATAAAATAATAAAAAAAAATAGTGGCAATGTACTCAAATTTAAAGAGTAATAGTCGTCAGAGAAAAAAAATGCATTTTTTAAAAATAGGAAATTTTTAAAATGCGATTTTTTTTAAATAGAAAAATTCGATTGAATTAAATTAAGTGTTGTTAATTAAATTCTATTGCACTAAAAGTTTATACGGTATATAATTAAAATAAGAATTTAAAATATATAGAACAAAATGATAAAGAGAAATACATTTTGTCTAATCGTTGAAAATGAAAAATAGCTTCAGTGTGGGCACACAAATATATTTTCTACCTTCAGTAAGAGGGTGAAAACTAGGCAATTTAATAGTATAAACAATTTAAAAGGTAGTATAGAGCAAATTAGTGGAAGCCCAAAATAAAATACTGTTCTCGTTTTTATTATTTTTTTAATATTTCAGTATATATGTTTAAAAATGAATTTGCTCCTTAAAAAGTCTAAAAGTCCGAGTCCTCTTCAATAACTTGGAATTTAAATTAGAATAGATTCAGAATTTAATATGAATTTTTCACAAGTAAAACATATAGGCAACCCAAGCTCCTGTAAAGTATTCATATTTCACCAACTAGCTGAAATGTCAAAAGGAAGCAAAAAAAAAGGTCTTATAATATTCGAAGAAATCTCTTGAGTGAGGAAATAGGAATATATATATGTAGGGGACATATATATTTCAGAATAATATAATATATTGAATCTATTGCCGCTTTATCAAAGCAGCCTTTAATAGGCATAGGTTGAAAGGCATGAGGTTAGATCTCTTTAAACATGGTTATTATGGCACGGTGAAAGACTATGATGGTATTTAATAGCAAAATGAATTAATCACTAAAAATGATCTGTAAAATAAACACACGATTTTTACATATATGTAATAATATGTTGAAAGTTCTGGTTGACTCTTGTAGTACCTTGTCGACTCTCGCTATAAGCTGTGGCAACCGAGGGTCAAACCTGTAGTAACCGAGAGGGACAGTCAGGGCGTGGAGAGTTTTCCAGTACCTCTCTGCACCTTGTAGGACCTTTAACAGTTCTCACAAAGTACAGGCAGTCGTGGTCGAGGCAGAGTGGAAAAGCTTGGGAATGTCCACACACACAAAAAACGAAGCGACACAGTTGTAGAAGGAAAGTTCCTTGAATAGATAAAAAGGCGAGCCAAGAGCAAGATGGAGATAGTAGATTTCTTACTGTTTTACATGGTCGATGAGTTGGTGACAACCGGCGACGTGCTGATGGTGACGACTACTGTAACTCTCTCGCTGTTGCTAAGTGGGGTCCTATTTATACAACTCTTTGGACCAGGAAGGGGACCAGGAAGTATTGTCTTACTGCACGTGTCGTTAATCGACACTGGCACCGGTCTGTCGGCTTCCAATCTATCTTTAGAAGTTACTTTGTGATTCTCTCAATCTTGCTTTTAACTCAGTTTTTAATCTATTATATAGTTTTATTTATTCATCCTCAGTACATTACATATGGTGATGCAAGGACACATGTCAATTATGCGTATAATTATTTATAGATATGTTTCTATATACAACATCTTGTTATAAGTATTAATATAGGGTTGTTGGTTTAAATTATCATATATATATAAAAAGATTCAAAATAACATTAAGAATTTCAAATACTCAAATAATTATTGTCATTAATGAAGCCTTTTAAAAAATACTCTGTAACACAATTTCCAAAAAAGGAAAATCGAGACACTGCATGTTTGCTTCTAATTATAAACAAATAACGCCTGTCTTCCGGTATGTTTTCTTTTGGGGTTTTTTAGATAAAAAATAAAGGCATGTTTACAATTAGACATTAGTATTTCAATTACATACTAATCCTAAAGTATTCAATTTATATTTTGATTTACACTCACCCCTTCTCTCGAAAGTAAATAAATTTAATAAAATGCAGTTACGCATCGCTAGATACAACAAATAGTTTTTTAATCTTTTGTGCAAAATATTTATTTAGGTTATATTTATTATATTAACTAATAAACCTGTGACATTAACTTGTCTTCGTAGTTAATTAAAAAACTAACAACAACATTAGCAGACTAAAAGTTAATGTATTTATTGTATTACAAACTAAACAACATATATGAAGGAGTTATTCCTTTTGTTTATATGCGCCAACTTGGCTAATGATTATTATTGACTTTAATATTACTTTTATATTTACATCTCCCTTTTTTTTTTTTTTAAAGGTTCAGCCGGGAGACTGGCTTGATGAGACGTCCAGACTTGGTTCTTAAAGGGTTACGGTCAGTGGCCGGTAAAGTCTGTGATGGCTCCATGGGCTCCGTTGATGGGTGGGATCCCTTGTCAGTCTTGTCCTTGTCCAGCAGAGTCGGCGCCGGTGGGGGTGATGCATGCTCACTTTCAAGTGGAGGAGGACCATTGATCTCCATTTCCTTATGATAGTCCATGGATGAAGTTTGAGCCTCTGGCTCACCATGAAAAGGTCTCAAGAAGGCTTGATTACGACGCAATATCCTATCTTGAGATCTCACTGCATATGACCTAGGACTTAACTGCTTGACTACAGTAGCAGGAGTCCAAACTCTTTCACGCTCTTTAAAGAACACTGGTTGATTTTCAGAGAGTTGCTGATGTGATGTAGAATGCATATCACCATAAGATTTTTGTCTTGCGCGAGCGTTTCTAAGAATTTCACTAGTTTTCTCCAGTACAGATGGTTCCAAAAGATCTTCTTTAATTGGCAACACGGTTCTGGTTCGGCGACTGTAAAGTCGTTGCACAGGTGAACCTAATCCTTCTCTTGGGGTGTTTCGATAATTCAACAGTGCCATTTGGATGTCTTCTTTTCCTCTTTCACATTTTCTAAGAAGACTTTTTGCTGTTTGAACTGCCCTTTCTGCCAACCCATTGGACCTAGGGTGCAGAGGGCTAGAGGTTTGGTGGGTAAATGACCATTCCCGTGAAAATTGCTTGAATTCTCTTGAACTATAGTTGGTACCATTGTCAGTTTCTAGTGAAATTCTTAGAAAGGCTCGCGCAAGACAAAAATCTTATGGTGATATGCATTCTACATCACATCAGCAACTCTCTGAAAATCAACCAGTGTTCTTGAAAGAGCGTGAAAGAGTTTGGACTCCTGCTACTGTAGTCAAGCAGTTAAGTCCTAGGTCATATGCAGTGAGATCTCAAGATAGGATATTGCGTCGTAATCAAGCCTTCTTGAGACCTTTTCATGGTGAGCCAGAGGCTCAAACTTCATCCATGGACTATCATAAGGAAATGGAGATCAATGGTCCTCCTCCACTTGATCAAATTTACATTTTTTTTGCTTGTAATTTAACCTTAGTTAGGAATTCTTTAAAAGGCTCATTACACTGCTTTATATTATTAAACTGATATCTTTCTACAGTATAATTTAATTTAGGGGTAAAGTATTCATTAAACTTACCCTTGAGTTCTTGTAACTTATTTTCTTCACCTTCATTCAACTTGAACGTTTTATAAATTTTCTGGGCCAATTGTCCAATCGAAGCCATAAAGATCGCTACTTGGACTTCTTGTGGTTTCTTTTCCAATTGTACAGCTTTTTCGTACCATATAAATGCTTCTATCCACTCGTCCCATGCTTCTTTTGATGATTGCTCCAAAGGCTTAGGCGGCTTTAAGAATTGGTCAGCCATTTTGACATGAACACTAAATTATTTTAATTATTAATTTATGCGATTACCGCTGCCACCATGTGACATTAACTTGTCTTCGTAGTTAATTAAAAAACTAACAACAACATTAGCAGACTAAAACTTAATGTATTTATTGTATTACAAACTAAACAACATATATGAAGGAGTTATTCCTTTTGTTTATATGCGCCAACTTGGCTAATGATTATTATTGACTTTAATATTACTTTTATATTTACAAAACCAAAATCACGCACAGCATTGTTTTGGTCTCTGATCTGATTCCTATCAGATATTTTGTTAGTGCCTCCCAATTCCAACTTCTCCCGTCCAATGTAAAAATGCTTGTATATAATATTGGTTCGAAAGTGGTAAACAATGAGGTAAACACTAAAGTTTTTCTCAACTTTGTTTTTATTTTCTTAATCCTCTTCCTTCATATGGATTCCTGCAGAACCATTTTACGAATCATCTGTCAAATGTACTGTGCAAATACATTTTATTTGCACGATGCATTAGTGCGCCATCTGTTATAAGAAATTGAAACTATTTTTGATACGTATGTTTCTTTTTAAACTAAATCAATTTTCTACTGCCCTTACTGTAATAATAAATTACCTAGCCGAATGACCCGGGCAACGCCCGTGTTTTACCCGATTAAATGTTTTTATTCAAATACTATTTGTTACAATTATAAATTAGCACCGTGGATGTCACTTTTGTGAAATGTCCCGCTCCAAACTTTGTGTGTGTTTTAAAATATAAAAATAAAAATGTAAATTTTCACAATGATATTTGAAAATTATATTATTTTGATTTTCAAATACTATTTGTTACAATTATAAATTGGCGCCGTGGATGTCACTCTTGTGAAACGTCCCACTCCAAACTTTGTGTCTGAGAAGCGATATTTTTATAGAAAGATGATCTGGCTTTTGTTTTCTGCTCGAATGAATGTTTTTCTGTTAGAATTTTGTTCCTGCGTACAAAAAAAATGAACTGGTTTCACCCGTGGTCTCTGCTTTTTGGAATTTTTCCCGATATAATTTTGTATCTGATAATCAAACATAATACAGCAATATTGTCATCATCATTTTCTGACTAAAAAACAACTTTTAATGCCCAGAATCTGTCAATTTCAATTTATCTTGCCAAAAAATGCGAAAAATATCTCTTCCAGATTTTTCTCTATGTCCTGTTAAAACACCTTTTACATGTACATTAGGTCAGCTGATATTACTTCTCATCTTCACCGCTAGAGGCGCTGCTTGCGAGCGAAAGGGCAAATTTGCAACGCAATTTGCAAATAACTCTAAGAATATTCGGGATAGAGACCTGAAATTTTCACTATAAGTTTTTCCAGATTCTAATATATACACTGTTAAAATTTCAGTCAGATTAGTTACGTATTGTGGACGTGTATAGCCGACATAGAAACACACATACATACACTGACTTTTATATATATAGGGATGGGAGGGCCTGGATCATTACAATGATAAATTAAACTGGCAAAACCGCTGGGAGGGTTTACTACTGATGAGCCAGGCCCTCCCATTAATACATCATTGCAGTAAGGGCAATTAAAAATAGTTTCCTTTCAAAATCAATCAAACACATCATAAAAAAGTTTAAATTTCTTTCATTTTATTTGATAAGGCACAATTTCAAATAATTGAATAGTTTGTGATTTTTTCTGAAACAGTGTTGTTACCATCATCAGACAAAAGTACTGAATTTTATTTGTTATCATCATTTTCTATAGAAACCTACATTTTCATTTCAATATTTTACTGATTTTCATAATTACTTTGAGAATTTTGTGATATTGTGATTCATGTAAAAATCAATATAATTTTCCTGTTTATCATCATTACTCTTCACAATTCATCCATTCATACCTCATCCCTAAGGTTAGAAATAATCGTTATTTCTCCCCCCTTGGAATAAATTTTGATTTTTTGTTGAAAAGAGGCTCATGCGGGATAATTTTCAAATGTTGTTTTATAAATATACATTTTTGGAAATAATTGTGCATGTATAGTTTGAGAGATTATCAAAAACTACTCAATCCAATTGACTGCCAAAAGAATGTGACAGGGTGACCTAACCCAACCCAGGGTCACCCATAATCCTAACATCAATTGGAAATAGGGGATGAATGGCTTCCTATACAATTTGTAAAAATTACTTAGAAATACTAAGAACTTTTCTCTTCAGAAACACAAGGTAATAAGACCTAATCCAAATAAATAGTGTGTGACATTTTGTCGTGTGTCATTACCTTCATTAGAATGTTGCCGAAATGTTACACACAATTTATTTATTTGGATTTGGTCTTATTACCTTGTGTTTGTAATCTGTAATCTAAATTGTGCCCTATAAAATTTTCTCTTAATTACATATACAGTAGAACCTCCCTGTAAAGGACAACACCTAATTGCAAAGCCAAAATGTCCTTTAGGGCGAGATGTCCTCTTACAGGAAAGTGTCAAAATAATAAAAATGGTAATTTTTTAAATGAAAACTGTCCTTTGTAGAGAGGTGTCCTCTAGCGCATGTGTCCTCTCATGGAGGTTTTACTGTAAGACCAAAATAAGAAACTTATCCTTAGATGGAGAGATCTTTGATTTATTTAATTGAACATAGGAAATTGATTATCTATATTAGAATCCATCTCTCCTTCCATACAGATCTCTCCAAGGATGTCTTAGATTAAATAAATTGCTATTTGACTCAAACCAGGTCAACAACCGTGGCAGTGTTCTAGTTCATCATGGGCAAGAAGCGGGAGTCCAAGGTGACCAAATCCAAGATCCAACGAGCCGAACTCATCCAGGAGCTGTTACAGAGTAAGTCCGGTGGACCACATGACTCCCGCAGTTATTCCAAGTCCCTCTGCTCCAGAATGTGCCACCCAATCCCCAACACTGCTCCAGAAGAACTGGGAGGAATACCTGGGCATCTATGACCTGGTCCAGAAGATCCGGGCTCTGGAGAGAAGTGAGTGTTCTTCTTCTTTCTTATCTCCACTCAATCATATCAGGGTATCAAATTGTGATGGTGTCTGTTGACAACCATCATGACTGGGTGAAGTAGAATGCCTTTGTCATTAAGACTGGGAGCACTACTCAGTGGCAGGCCGACTTAGCTCCAAAAGAAAAGGCCGTCTCTGACATGAGGAACAAACGCCATGTGCAGCTGCTCCTAACATGGAGTACAAACGCTGCTCATCCTGTATCCCTGGATTAGGAGCTCTTACAGGGTACTATCAGTCGGGCCAGTTTGAACCCAGGTTTTTTAGCGAGCTTGTTACTGCTCCCCCTCCTCCTTTTTCATCCGAATTTGGGACCGGCAAAGGCGGAGTTGAGAAGTGAGTACTGACTCTGAATTATAGGCCCAACTTCTTTATGTCAGCATCCGATTTTTGATTGAATTAAAGTCTTGTGTGTTAAATTATAGTTGGTTAAAGCTACAAGAAAATAAGACCTAATCCAAATAAATTAATAGTGTGTGATGTTTCGGTAATACCTGTGTTATCATCATAAAACAAAAGAATACTACTTAAATAATACTGATATTTTTTCTCATTTATTCTTTTGTCTGATGATGGTAACAATGTTGTTACCGAAATGTCACACACTATTTATTTATTTGGAATTGGTCTTATTACCTTGTGTTCATTCTTCTTTCTTCTTCAGGATCTATCCCTCCAGTATGGGGGGTCACTAGACAATCTCCCAATGATCCCCAGAGTACATGTGTGTCCTGCCAACTTCCACATTTCCTTTTAATGATTTATTTAGCTTCCCATTACTTCTTTAAAAATATTCTTTTAGCCACACCAGATGTAAAAAAGAATTTTCTTTTTTTCCTGATCCATTTGGTAATTGTCCAAGCTTAGCATCCATACAAGAAAACTGAACAAATATTTATCATCCAATATACAGGAGGTAGAGATATTTAATTGAAGTTCTTGTAGGGCTGGTTGTATAATGAAAGTGAAATTTCAGAGAAATGATATAGAAAACAGTAGAACACACTCTCTGTAAAGAACAACACCTAATTGTACAGAGTGTCCTTTAGGGAGAGATGTCCTCTTTTCTGAGAGTTTCTAAATGGTAAAAAATGGTAATTTTAGTGATGTAAACTGTTCTTTTCAAAGTGTTTTATCGCGTGAGTGTCTTCTCATGGAGTATATGTTCTTCTTCTTTCTTATCTCTACTCAATCATACTAAGGTATCAAGCTTGTAAAGCTTGAGGCTTTTGATGGTGTCTGCTGGGGAAGAGTAGAGCTCATCAATGGATGAGTCAATACAGTAGTATATGTTCTACTGTATGTTTGTGGTATCCCGCAGTTAACCATCTCAATGCCCTGTCCAGAGCTGGAGCTGCCCAGGAGACAAGACCATTGGCCCCAGTTCAAGCAGTGGTGTATCTCCAACGGTTGTTGTCTGGACAAAGTGGATATTGTCCCCACTGGTGACGATGAGTACGGCCTCGTTGCTCAAGTACCTCTAGAGGTTTGTAGGTCCTCCTTATTGGTGTACACTGTTATCATCACAAGGTAATAAGGCCACATCCAAATAAAATGTGTGTGATGTTTCGGTAACAGAATTGTTACCATCTTCAGATAAAAGTACTGAATCTTTATTTTTGTTTGAAGATGATGGTAGTGGTGCCTTGTCCATGGAAAGGAGGGAGGGGAGTGCCATTGCCCCGTTAGTCAGCCACATTTCAGAGTTCCCTGTAGGCCTTCACGGTTACCGTAGTGGCTTGTGGCTCACGAAGTCTCCACCGTACTTCGTCCTACAGGGCAGTTCCTTACTTGTGCTGCTTCTCCCGCCCACCACTTAGAGGAGGGGTTGGACTTCTGAGTGGAGGAGATTGCTTAAAACATTAAAACTAAAAACTCTGTTAGTGTATTATCTATATGATGGCTTGTTTGGTCTTTTTACCTTGTGATTCTTATCTCCAAATTGTACCATATGTTTTGCTGAGACTCAATACATGCGTGTTGTGCAGGAGAATGAGATGTTCCTGGAGGTGCCGAGGAAGATTGTGCTCAGCACTCAGCAGGCCCGCAGTGGCACCTTGAGTAAGCAGGTCGCGCCAGTAAGTGACCGTTCACCCATGTCACGAGGGTTTGTTCAGACAGGTTGGTGGAAACTGACCCCATGCTGAAGAACATGCCCAACATTGTCCTGGCCCTGCAGCTCTTGGTGGAGAGGGAGATGTCAGCGTCTTTCTGGAAACCTTACCTAGGTACTCACTGTGTGTGACATGGTATCCTTAACTTATACAGTAGAATGTTAAGGCACAATTTGGATTATTCTATATACAGTTACGAGCGTCATCATCTCTGTCACCGTTTGCTTTTTTTTTTGGAATGGCGCTCTCCTATTGGTTGGCTACGATCACGTGGCTACGATGGCGTCGCCACTACGCGAGACACTTTGTTTTTGACTTTGCCCCCCCCCACTCGCTTTTTGGTTTTTGTAACTATTGTGTTGGAGCAAGTCGCTCCTTAAATGCATATATTAGTTAATAACTAAATGGAATCCTCTCTTTCTTTTTCCCAGTAAGAGACGCCTACGGAAGCCAACAGTACATAGACAGATAAAGCACATAGGCTATAGTTATTAACTAATATACGCATTTATTTAAGGCGCCAATTTATAATTGTAACAAATAGTATTTGAATAAAAACATTCAATCTGGTAAAACACGGGCGTTAATGATCCAACAGGTCCACGTGTCTAAATTAAAACACGGGCGTTGCCCAGGTCATTCGGCTCGTAGATTATAAACACAAGGTAATAAGACCAAATCCAAATAAATAATTTGTGTGTGACATTTCGGTAACAGTGTTGTTACCATCTTCAGACAAAAGTACTGAATGAGAAATTTTACCACAGCATGTTTTAAATAATTACTGTTATCAAGTGTTGCAAACAAGATAGCAGATAAGAAGTACACAAGGTAATAAGACAAAATCCAAATAAATAAATAATGTGTGACGTTTCTGTAACAGCTTCTTATCTGCTATCTTGTTTACACACTTGATAACAATAACTATTTAAAACATGCTGTGGTAAAATTTCTCATTCAGTACTTTTGTCTGAAGATGGTAACAACGCTGTTACCGAAACGTCACATATTATTTATTTATTTGGTCTTATTACCTTGTGTTTATTATACAGTAGGACAAACTCTCTAAAAGACACAACACCTAATTGCAGACCAACAACCGCATTGTTAGAAAGATGAGAAAGACCTCTTTAAAAATCTTAAGTTCAACTGACCCAGTTGATAGACCTAAGCAAAGGTTCCTTTCCAGGGATACAGTCAGCCTGATGTGACAGTCTCCAATAAGAGACCACCATCAGGAGAGACCCCAATTCTTTGGCAATGGTCAAAGACTCAACTTAATTTACATATACGAGGTGTGTTCAAAAAGTATTGCGACTTTTTAATTTTCGCGGGTTACGTATATTCGAATTTCGATCTTTTTGTGGCTTTATGTTGGTACTCATGTCTCTCACTTATGCCGACAAGCTCGGCCATTTTGAATGTTCACTTAATTGTTGACAGCTGCTTTGCTTGCAGGTGTTTTGGATCGTCTTCGATTTTTACCTATTAAAAAAAATGGATCAAAGAACCTGTATCAAATTTTGTGTGAAAACGAAATTAAGTGCGCGGATGCATTCCGAATGTTGACTGTGGCATACGGAGAAGCTACCTTGGACCGAAGCAACGTTTATCGGTGGTACAAAATGTTCTCAGAAGGCCGAGAAGATGTGAACGATGAAGAGCGTGCCGGACGCCCGAGCACTTCAACAACAGACGAAAAAATTAATGAAGTGGAGAAAATGATATTGGCCAATCGTCGAATCACCGTTAGAGAAGTTGCTGACGACCTAAACATATCGATTGGCTCGTGCCATTCGATTTTTATCAATGATTTGGGCAAGAGACAGGTCGCCGCGAAATTCGTACCAAAATTGCTCAATTGCGACCAAAAACAGCATCGCATGAACATTGCTAATGAGATGTTGGACTCTGTCCGCGAAACCCAAATTTGCTCCAGAGGGTCATAATTTGTGACGAAGCGTGGGTTTATGGTTATGACGTGGAAACCAAAGCTCAATCATCTCAATGGAAGCTGCCGCACGAACCAAGACCGAAAAAGCGCGCCAAGTTCGGTCGAATGTGAAAGTTTTGCTGACAGTTTTCTTCAATTGCAGGGGCGTCGTGCATCATGAGTTCTTGCCACAGGGTAGAACGGTCAATAAGGAATATTACCTGCAAGTTATGCGCAGTTTGCGCGAAGCAATCCGCCAGAAACGCCCGGATTTGTGGAAGAACAAAAATTGGCTTTTGCACCACGATAACGCCCCTGCTCACACATTGTTGCTTGTGCGCGACTTTTTGGCCAAAAACAACACACTAATGATGCCGCAGCCACCGTATTCCCCAGAACTGGCCCCCTGTGACTTTTTCTTGTTCCCTAAACTGAAGAGGCCCATGAAAGGACGACGTAGCGCTACGCTTGACGAGATAAAGACGGCATCGAAGGAGGAGATGAAAAAGATTTTAAAAATGATTTTTTGAAGTGCTTCGAAGATTGGAAAAACCGTTGGCCCAAGTGTATAATATCTCATGGGGATTACTTTGAAGGGGACAAAATAGGTATTCATGAATAAATAAATAATTTTTGAAAAGCACAAATGTCGCGATACTTTTTGAACACACCTCGTATACTTCTTTCTACAGTCCTAGAGAGAGAAGCCCATATGTCCATAGTTATATCAAAACTTCAACCTACTGTATTCAACAGCAAATGTAGGGTTTTATATATACAGTAAATACAATAGCAGTCAAGAAATCAAACTGGTGAAACCTTTTTAATTTTTATTCATTGCAATATAAGTGATCTGTAGAGAAATATATTTTATTTATTTATAAATATATACAGTTAAACCTGTCTATAGCGCCCTCTAACTAGCGCCTTCCTCTCTATAGCGCCCCATTTTAGACATTAAAATGTGAACATTTTACATTAAAAGTAACCTGTCTATAACACCCTCTCTTTATAGCACCCTATTTTGGTGAGTCCCAAGAGGAGGCGCTATAGACAGGTTTAACTTTATTTGTAAAATTAGCGTTAAAATTATAATTTTTTACAGTCATAGAGAGTGCTCTTTAAGTTGGTGATGATAGGCAAGAATTACTTTTAAAACTTTAAGAGGTAGGTGGAAGGCTGATTAAACTGTTTGGTTTTCGACCACTACGACCCGGGTTCAATTCCCGCATTGGACACTTTTTTTCTGTTTAAAAAATAAAATGCTCCAATGGCCCCCGATTCTTGTAAAAGTCCAACTCCACCAGCGAGTGCAAGTAACCAAACGGGTCTCTGGCACATTTGTAAGTGCAAAGTTGAACTGCTTTTCACATGTGTAGACATGTGGTGCACTTACAGTAAAAGCAGTCGCTAACTACCCACCATGATTATCATGGCTTTTAGATAAGAAAGAGAGAGAGGTAGTTATTACCTTGTGTTTATAATCCAAATTGTGTCTTATCATCTTACAGTGATGTAGTAACCTACCTTGTTGTCTGGTGTATGTGACAGATATCCTACCGGCAACCTACAACACAGTTTTCTACTTCCAGCCGGAGGAGCTCAAGGTGCTCTGGGGATCTCCAGTCCTCTGTAAGTGATTCACACTCTCTCTCCTTTGTATGGATCATGGTAAAAAACCTTCAAATTTCAACAGTCATGACCCAAGATCTAATCCCTCATTGGGTACTTTTTTATAATTAATAAAAATTTGCTCCAATAGTCCCTGATTTTTGCAAAAATCCAACCCTACCAGGCTTCTTCTTCTTTCTTATCTCCACTCAATCATATTAAAGTATCAAGATTTGACAACCATCATGACTGGGTGAAGTATAATGCGTCTGCCTTTGTCATTAAGACTGGGAGCACTACTCAGTGGCAGGCCGACTTAGCTCCAAAAGAAATGGCCGCCTCTGACATGAGGAACAGATGCCATGTGCAGCCGCTCCTAACATGGAGTACAAACGCTGCTCTTCCTGTATCCCTGGATTAGGAGCCCTTACAGGGTACTATCAGCTGGGCCAGCTGAGCCCAGGTTTTTTAGTGAGCTTGTTACTGCTTCCCCTCCTTCTTTTTCATCCGGGCTTGGGACTGGCAAAGGCGGAGTTCCCTACCAGTGAGTGTAAGTAACCAAACAGGGCTCTGACACACTTGTGAGTGCAAAAGTCAAACTGATTTCTACGTGTGTAGACATATTACATTATGATGTATTACCACGCCATCTGTTATGATAATTCAAAACTGTTATAGATGCGTATGATTCTTTTAAAAATTGAACAATTTTCTACTGTCCCCATTGCATTGCAGTAAGGACAGTAGAAATTGTTCAAATTTTAAAAGAAGCATACGCGTCTATAACAGTTTACAATTTTCATATTACAGTAGAACTCCTCAAATTCGGAAATTCTGAAATTCGGAAACTCCCAAATTCGGAAAGTATTGTAATGTTTTTTTTACATACAAAAAATCAATTTTCACATGCTTTTATTTTGTTGATATTTCAACATTATTTTATTTTATTTTATTTTATTTACTTTTACTTTTGCTTTGCTTTTATTTTATTTAATTTAATTTTTATTATAGTAATTTATTTTTAATTTAAGTGTTTAATTAATTAACTTTTACCGATTATTTATAATCGCTAATTAGGGGTTTATCCCCTTTTTTAAAAGCTTAAATAAATCAACAGTTTCATTTGACCTTTGTGCTTAGTTTAGGATATTGTCCAATAAGAAGGCAGCATTATTACGTCATAAGCCATTCACACATTTTTTATTGCAAAGTTGATTCACCTAAAGTTCAAATTATCAAACATTTTCAGACATTGTAAGTTTCAAATTCTTTTATTCAACTCTCAATTTTTTGCATTTACAAGTTTGTTCTTCAACAAAATGGCATCCAAAGAGGAGCGGCAAAAACGAGGCAAGTACCGAATTCTTAAGCTTGGTGAAAAGTTAGATGTTCTTAGTGACATTAAAAAAGGATTAAGCTATACAACGATAATGCAAAAGTATAAAATTTCTAAGACAAATGTTTATGATATAAAAAAGTCTGAGCTTAAACTTACAAAGTTTGTTGATTCTACCGAAAAAGATGTCAAAAAGTTTTCTCAAGTAAAAAAGACTGAAGACAGTTTGGAGCCGGATGTTCCCAGATGCGAAGCGTTGAAAAGTTTGGATGTTGCATTAAAATATTTGGAAAAGCGCACTGAACCAGAAATGCTTGCAAGCTACAACACCATCAATAGTCTTCGAACTATGCTTATGAGAGAAGAAGAAGCTTTGTTAAACAAGCCAAAGAAACAGACAACAATCAGCAACTTCTTTGCCAAGCCATAACTTACTTGGCCATCAATTGCATTACATACATAATAAAATATTTTACTATTTTTCATCGGTTTCATGCTCAAAACTCATAAAAGTCAAGGAACATTTGATTAAAAATCGTAATTAAAATTATGTAATGTACATATAATATTCAACCTAAAATTGTTCATATGCTTCAAAATCTTTGTCTCAGTCATCTAAATGCCTATTTATGCCACATAAATATTCACAAATCTAACTCTCTCAAATTCGGAATACCTTGCGCCCCAAGCTTTCCGAATTTGAGGAGTTCTACTGTACATCATCTGTGAAAAACAAAATTTTGAAAATATACATGCATGGTGGATGAATACGTGTTGGTTGAATGATATCTCAAGGTTTCAAACTAAATTTAAGAAATTTGTGAACTATATATATTTTTTTTTTGTGATATCATCTCAATATTATAAGTATTTAAAATATGTAAAATAGTAATTTGTATAAAAATAGTATTTATCATTAATTTGTTAACATGATACTCCTGTTGAAGACCAAAAGCTTGAAAATAAAAAGTTTGTACAAGAAACTCAACCCTGGAAACTTTATTTATTTTATACTATTATTTATTTTTTTATTTTTTGCTTATCCCTAGTACACGTGGTACAGGCCATGATAATCATGGTGGGTAGAAGTAGGCGACTGCTTTTACTGTAAGTGCACCACATGTCTACACATGTGAAAAGCAGTTCAACTTTTGCACTTACAAATGTGCCAGAGCCTCATTTGGTTACTTATACTATTATAAATCAGGGAAGGACGTTTTATTTTAAATCAAGAATATGATATGCTCATAAAAAAAGTTTTTATTTTTTTTTATTTTAATATATAAAAAAAAATAGTAACTCTCTGTTAAGAGGCACTTCTCCCTAAAGGACACTTTGGCTCTGTAACTAGGTACTATTCTTTACAGAGAGGTTCTACTGTATATGGAAATATACTATCCAGTTACCTTATTAAAATAGGTGTGTGTTTCAAGCTAATGGAATATCACTATTTTGAGAACCTTATTGACCTGGGCAGATTTAAAAGTTGACAAGATCAAATTGGTGATCTGTGCGATGTGGCAACATTATCAGATCAGACTCTCCTGAAACTCAGAAACTCCGCCCTTGCCGGTCCCAAGCCTGGATGAAAAAGGAGGAGGGGGAGCAGTAACAAGCTCACTAAAAAACCTGGGCTCAGCTGGCCCGGCTGATAGTACCCTGTAAGGGCTCCTAATCCAGGGATACAGGATGAGCAGTGTTTGTACTCCATGTTAGGAGCGGCTGCACTTGGTGTCTGTTCCTCATGTCAGGGGCGGCCATTTCTTTTGGAGCTAAGTCGGCCTGCCACTGAGTAGTGCTCCCAGTCTTAATGACAAAGGCAGACACATTCTACTTCACCCAGTGTGGAGATAAGAAAGAAGTGGAGAAGAGACTCTCCTGTTCAGGGAGGTTCTACTGTAATAAGAAAGTTTTTGATGTAATTCGAAAACGTAAATTCCTTATGTACCACACTTATAAAAAGAAATGTTTACAGAATATTATATCCACTGGTGTCAGATTACAGCTAGAAACCTGTGTACACTCCTAGCGTACCTTGTGGACATCTTGAGAAATGTGTTCAACAAGATGTGTGTCCCAGACGAGGCCACAAACCTGTTCAAGAACATTGCGAGGCAGTACGCCTATATCTACACTCTCTTCCAGGTAGGTAGCCATAACCTTCCTCTGACATCTCTCATCACCACGGCTCTGTGATTGTAGAAGACAGACCAGTACTTGAAGGATACCTTCACCTACGACAGTTACAGGTAAATACCAGACATGGACCAGTGACCGCAGGGAAACCAGCGATGGCTATGTGATATCCAGGTGGGCTGTCTCCACAGTGATGACAAGACAGAATGCCATCCCTGAGGACAACTCCAAGATGTCTCTGGCTCTGGTTCCGCTCTGGGACATGTGCAACCACTCTCAGGGCAAGGTGGGTAGCTCTCTCCAACATAGGGGTGGAGATAGCTGACCATTCTTAGCTTTCTTATCTCATCGACCAATCAGGAATGGGGTTCTAAGATTTCACCCTTCAGTGTAGCATATATAAACAGAATCGTCCAATACAGTATTAGAGCTCTGAGAAGTGGGCTGGTAGATTAAATTTGCAAAACCACCTGTAGAATTCACCACTGATAAGCTAAGCCCTTTGTTTAATTTTTAAGAAAAGGAATTGTTTGCTCATTGGTCCTACATTAAAGATTTAATTTTATTATTATCCCATCAATCTGCATAGTCTTTTAAACTTTCCTATTTACATATCTGTGATGATATGATGAATACTATAATCAGTGATATGCTTATTTACATAATGAAATTAAGAATATTAATATTAACTTTATGAATACAATAACACCCTCCCAATATTTTTTAATCACAGTAAGGACAGTAGAGAGAGAGGTTTATGTTATGTTCAAAAAAAAAACATCCGTGCCTTAATGTTTGTGTTTCAAGACATTGCCAGTAAGTTTTAGGTATAGTTGAATCTTATCAAAATAGTTGCGAATTTTGATAACAGATGGCGCGCTGGTGCACCATATTATAGTTGAACTGCTCTTATTGAAACCTCACACATACCTTTTGGTAAAATAAACGATATTTTGATCCAATTAATACCTTTTTAATTAAAGATTTATTTATGGATTGCTCTATTTTCAATACCTTATTAATAATTTGGATATGATCTTGTCACCTTATGTTTCTAATCTATAATCCCCAAATGGTACTTATCATTGTTATAACCATGGTTAGAACAATGGGGAATTAAAAATAGAGACTTTAAAGATTTAGGATCTAATGATTATCAACATGTAACCCTAAACCACATCATAGACTGTATTGACTCATCCATTGATGAGTTCTACTCATCTCCAGCAGACACCATCAACAAGCTCTACAAGCTTGATACCCTGATATGATTGAGTGAAGAAAGAAGAAAAAGATGATGTTATAATCATATTGCTGTTATAAAAAAGACTGTGGGTTCTACCAAGGTTTTACTGTTTATAAGACTAAAGGTCTTTATAGAGGAATTGATTGATTGATATAATTGAGACAGAGGATATAACTAGACCAAATCAAATTTCAATACTTGACATTTTGGTAACTAGTTGTTGCCTCTCCATTAGGTGAGAGTTCTCAAAAAGTCTGGGCTCATGATGGTAACAATGCTAGTGTGGGATCGGTGGAAGGATGGTCTAATTCATTGGTTTTCGACCGCTACGACCCAGGTTCGATTCCCGCATTGGGCACTTTTTTCTGATTAAAAAAACAAATAAAATGCTCCGATGGCCCCCGATTCTTGCAAAAGTCCAACCTCACCAGCGAGTGCAAGTAACCAAACGGGGCTCTGGCACATTTGTAAGTGCAAAGTCGAACTGCTTTTCACATGTGTAGACATGTGGTGCACTTACAGTATTAGCAGTCGCCTACTTCTACCCACCATGATTATCATGGCTTGTACCACGTGTACTAGGGATAAGCAAAAGAAAAGAAATAATGCTAGTACCACTTATCAATTATCTATTTGGATTCAAGGAACATGGATTCATGGAATTGGTGTAATCTTTAGACAAGGGGATAAGAAACAACAACACAAAGCCACCAACATGGAGTTTGTGTTATGTTTGCACAAGGGGATAAGAAACAACAAGAACCTATTTGGATTTGGGCATGCATCCTGGATGTATTCCCTTTTTTTTTTTTTCAAAAATGTTACACTTCTGTAATCAGTCATCTTTTTGTCTGATGTCTTTTGATTTCTATCCAAAGTTGTGTGTTGACTCATTGATGGGTTCTGGCATGTGTACGGTGTGCAGGTGTGTACAGACTTCAACCAGGAGTCTGGCTGCCTGGAATGTCACGCCATGACAGCTGTGAAACCTGAGCAGGAGGTGAGGAGGGTGTTTCTTCTTTTGTGGAATTACAATTCTTTTGTGGTAGTAAATTTGAAGATGCCCATTTTCCTTTATTTGTAAAAGTACTATTATTCAAGTAAAAGTAAATTTGAAGATACCCATTTTCCTACCTTTGTGGTAGTAAATTTGAAGTTGTCCATTTTCCTACCATTTTTCAAGTAAATTTGAAGTTGTCCATTTTCATACCATTGTTCAAGTAAATTTGAAGATGCCCATTTTCCTTTCTTTGTAAAAGTAAATTTGAAAATGCCCTTTTTCATTTCTTTGTAAAAATAAATTTTAAGATGCCCATTTTCCTACCATTTTTAATTAAATTTGAAGTTGCCCATTTTCCTACCATTGTTCAAGTAAATTTGAAGTTTCCCAATTTTCCTACCTTTGTGGAAGTAAAGTTGCCATCTAAGAGACTTAACCTGTGGTTTTCTCCCCAGATCCACATATTCTACGGCCAGAGATCCAACCAAGACTTCCTCCTCCACAACGGCTTTGTCTACAATGACAACAACAACAGAGTCTACACTATCAAACTGGGTAGGTCCCATCTACTTCAAAATGCCACTCTCTACAGTTTTAAACTTAAATATTAATAATGACTCTCTGTTTCGTTAATATCTTCTTTTTTCACATAAAAGTTTAATAAGTTTCTTTCGGCAAGTTATATACATCTCTTAGAAAATTTATAATGTATGCAGAAATTGTCTCCAGCGACACCATGCATTTCACAATCTACAAAGAAAATGTAGATCATGTGCTTTGTTGCAAAGATGGTGATGGCGTAGTCCTCGAGACCAACCAGAACCTAGAGACCTTGTGCTAAAAATGATATAATTTCTTATACATAGATTGTATGGTAATGCTTTATATCAATAGATTGGAGCTAGAGCTGACCTCTCCACCTTAGTACAGTCAAGCTCACCTTGCCTTGATACTGTATGGTTATCCAGACAGTATGCACCATGCTGACGAGGGCCAACAGCCCGAAACGCGTTCGTGGTTGACTTTTCTTGATTTATCAAGAAAATGGGTTGGTCAAATATCAGGGAACAGGATAAATCAATGTTTAGTTGATTTCTGTCCCACAAGATGGCGCTCTGCCTTCTAAAAGTTCATGTAAACGTGGTCAGGATATGCCTTTATTGATTTTAATAACAAACACCTGACCCTTTTTTTTATTATTTTATTTATTATTTTTTTTTACATATATATTTTTTCCACACACACACACATATATATATATATATTATATTTAAAAAAAATAATTTTTCTGCTTGATTTTTTAGATTTAAAAGTGCAGTCGTTAAGAATATAATTTTAAAAAAAGAAAATTAATCTCAAGAAGTTTATTTTGTGAACTCTTTTGAGCAAAAGAATACATTAAATTTAAAGTAAATATAGAATTTAGCAATTAATCCTATATTACAATTTACATATTTATAAAAATTATATCTAACTTAACCTAACCTACTCTAAAAAAACAAAACCAATTCATTTTTATATTTAAAGTGGCGCCATCTGGTGGCCAAAGAATAACAGAGTTATTTTAGAAAGATGATTAAAATAAAATAATATTTACAAAGATTTATATTTATGACATTTCTATAAATTTTTAAAAATTATATAACATATAGTATATTTTAGACTGTATAATAATGACACTTTTAGTATATGTCACATATATGGTTATCCAGGGGTCTGCCAGCAAGACCGCCACTACCAGCTCCGCCGGACCGTGGTGGAAAAGCACGGAATATCCCCGTAAGAATGTTTTTTTTTTCATCGCAGTAAGGACAGTAGAAAGAGAGAGAGTGTGTTTTATTTGAAAGAGAAAATATTTGGGTTAATAGTTTATTTAATGATGATATACAATTTGGATTATTTTTTTGCTTATCCCTAGTACACATGGTACAGGCCATGATAATCATGGTGGGTAGAAGTAGGCGACTGCTTTTACTGTAAGTGCATCACATGTCTACACATGTGAAAAGCAGTTTGAATTTGTACTTACAAATGTGCCAGAGCTCCGTTTGGTTACTTGCACTCGCTAAACAGGACCTTTGGGAGAGGCCGCTGCTCATCATAAAACAGCTCGAGGAGCATGAACTCATGGAATTCGTGTAATCTTTACACAAGGGGATAAGAAACAACAACAACAACTTGCACTCGCTGGTGGGGTTGAACTTTTGCAAGAATTGGGGGCCATTGGAGCATTTTTTTTTTAATCAGGAAAAAGTGTCCAATGCGGGAATCGAACCCGGGTCGTAGCGGTCGAAAACCAACGGTTTAGACCATCCTTCCACCGTCCCCCTTTTGGGTTAATAGTTTTATATATTGATGATATACAATTTGGATTATTTTTTTGCTTATCCCTAATACACATGGTACAGGCCATGCCATGGCCTGTACCAAAATATTATAGATTAGAAACACAAGATAATTAGATCAAATCCAAATAAATAGCAGAATGTTTCAATAACAGCGTTGTTACCAAAACATCACACACTATTTATATATTTGGATTTCATCTTGTTATATATTTTTTCTTATATATAGATGGTGGATTATTTCTATTAAAGAAAACATTAAAGTAGTTTTCAGGCAAGTCCTTCATTACCTCAAAATGTTGTTGTTGTTGTTTCTTATTCCTTTGTGTAAAGATTACACAAATTCCATGAGTTCATGATCTCATGGAATGGGGTGCAGCTTTCGTTGATCATGGCACCATGATCCAGGCACACTTGCTCAAAATGTAAATCTATGGATAAGGTCTTCTTTCTTATCTCCACTCAACAATCTTCTTCTTTCTTATCTCCAATCATATCAGGGTATTGAGCTTGTAAAGCTTGAGACTTTTGATGGTGTCTGTCGGGGATGAGTAGAGCACATCAATGGATGAGTCAATACAGTCAATAATGTGTTTTGGGGTTGCAGGCTGAGAATTGCATATGGATAGGGTAAAGGAGAGAAGTGTTATACATGTGTTATATATGGTGTCCAAAATTAAGGTAACAAACACTTAATGTTAGATTCCTCAAAAAATATAGAATTGTTTTAAATGAAAATTTGTAAATGGATAGACAAAACTATAATAAATAAAGTTGACAAAATAAATTTAATGTTGAAAATATTTTTACAGAGTTATGTAAATTTATGTTAATTAGTCCAAATATCAGGAAGATGTTGACCAATATTTAATTGACTGGGTGTGTGGTCGTCTCTAAGATATAAACAGCTGTCACAACGATATTTCATGCTGTTTATTAGATAACTAGCCGAATGACCCGGGCAACGCCCAGGTTTTACCCGATTAAATGTTTTATTCAAATACTATTCGTTACAATTATAAATTGGCGCCGTGGATGTCACTCTTGTGAAACGTCCCGCTCCAAACTTTGTGTCAGAGAAGCGATATTTTTATAAAGAGATGATCTGGCTTTGTGTCTTCTGCTCGAATGAATGTTTTTCTGTTAGAATTTTGTTCCTGCACACTAAAAATGAACTGGCTTCACCCGTGGTCTCATCTTTTTGGAATTTTTCCCGATATAATTTTGTATCTGATAATCAAACATATACAGCAATATTGTCATAATCATTTTCTGACTAAAAAAACAACTATTTATGCCCAGAACCTGTCAATTTTATTTTTTATTGGCTAAAAATCCGATAAATAATATCTTTTCCAGATTTTTCTCTATGTCCTGTCAAAACACGTTTTACATGTACATTAGGTCAGCTGATATTACCTCCCATCTTCACCGCTAGAGGCGCTGCTTGCGAGCGAAAAGACAAATTTGCAACGCAATTTGCAAATAACTCTAAGAATATTCGGGATAGAGACCTGAAATTTTCACTATAAGTTTTTCCAGATTCTACTCTATATACTGTTAAAATTTCAGTCAGAGATTAGTTACGTATTGTGGACGTGTATAGCCGACCTAGATACCCACATACATACATACATACATACATACATACATACATCAGCCGTGCGGCCACGCGTCGCGCGAGCTCCTCATTCTTTCGCCTCTCACCCTGTCTAACGTCAGTTTTATTGATTTAAAACTATACCATCTTAATCACCTTGATTCAAGCTTCATTCTGATACATCATTTGTTGATTTTCATCAAATTTGAAATTTTTTAATTCTTTAATTTTCATAAAATCGCAAAACTACAAGTTGTAGTTTTACAGCATCGTCATGGCAACGGCCAAGTTGGACGTTGCGTCATCACCATCTGCGAGCTCATTGGCTTAGACGACCATCAATCATTCATTAAACTCAAAACGCAATAATGCAAATTCATCGTCTTCATCTAATAATGACAAAAAATCGACCAATATGCAAAATCATAAGAAACAGCTTTCGAAGGAAGAAAAAAAGAAAATTGACCAACAAAGAAAATCGACCTACGAGAAACGTAGCAACTCCATCAAATCAACTATCAAATTTACTGCGATTCAAGAAAAAAGTGCCGAAGAACACCTCATCTCAATCGCAAAATTAGTCGGACATGAGAACATCCATTCCGTCGGAAAAATCGATGGCCATGCAGTAGTTTCCCTGGCAACCAACGAACATGCTACCCAACTGATAGACAACGGGTTCAAGGTGGGTGACACCATAATCTATCCAAAGCCATTCCTCACTGTAGAAAGAAAATACATCCTGTCTGGGGTGATGGCCTTCATCCAAGACGAGGACATTGTCAAGGCCCTCGAGCCTTATGGAAAGACCTTGTCCATCAGACCTATCCCATTCCCTACCGCAAATCCTCTCTTCAAGCATCTGTCATCTTTGCGGAGAGAGATTATCTTCAAAATAAAAGAAGACCGAGTAATGCCGGCCATTATTGTGATAAACTATATGAAGAGTTCTTTCAGAATCTTCATTGGCGAAGATGTCATCTGCGCCGGCTGCAGAAGACACGGCCACACCAAGAAACAATGTCCTTTTGACCCTGCAATCGCAGCCAAAGTCTCTAGGACCTTTTCAGAAGCCCTCAACCAGACAGTCCCTCCCCCGATTCCGAAGCCCATCCCCCAACCCGATTTGGCATTAACGACTGAACCAGAGCCGCAGGAGCCCAAGGACTCCCAAATAAAGAAGAGGACTCTCGAGGCCTCATTGAACGGGGATAAGAGTTCGAGGGTCAAATGCGAAAGTAGCAAAAGACCTAAGCCATCCTCTACAGGCCAGGAACCTGATACCGTCACCTGCTTTCCCCAATCATCAACATCAACGATGACATCGTCGCAGCAAGACGAAGAACTTGTGGAGCACGAAATGAGTAACCATCAAGACCTAGGCCTCACCTCTGTTGAGCGTCCCAGGGAAGAGTCGGCTCCAGCTAAAAAGGCCTCTCCAATTCCGCTTCATGTCCTTAAAGAACGTGAGGGTCGGATCATTGAATTGTTCAATAATTTGAAATATGATACCATCCTGAAACCCTTACTACAGTGTATCAAGGGGGAATATATCATGCATGCAGTTCTGTACCCCGATTATAGGAGAAAATTTATCAAAGCACCGCAAGAACACAAAACTATCCTTATAGACTTCCTTGGAACCGTCATTGAACACGAACGGGACGACTATCAGTCTATTCGCGACAATTTAGCCAACTACAGGAAATTCTTGAGCTGCTGATCCGGTTGTATATAGCCTTTTTCCCATCTCATCGTCTTTTTTATGTCTGTATTTTTAAATAAAGTACCGTTTTTGTTACATACATACATACATACATACATACACTTGACTTTTATATATATAGGGATTAAAGAGCTCTTGAGACAACAAATCCCACTCTTCACAACCAAATTAGTTTTCTGTTCTTGGATGATCCTGGGTGGGGGTGAATGAGATCCAATTTGACTCCCCAAGACATCCCAAACATGTTCTATAGAATTGAGGTCTGGTGATCTGGAAGGCCACTCCATCCTTTGAATACCCTCACTTTCAAGGCCCTATGGCATCGGGGCTCTATGAGGATGAGCATTATCATCCATAAAGATGAACGAGGGTCTGACCCCACCCCTAAAAAACCTTACATAGGGCTCCAGTATCTCGTCTCTGTACCGCTGAGAAGTCAGGGTGCCGCCATCAAACACATGTAGTGGCGTGCGTGCATTTAACATGATACCATCTCAGACCATGACATTGTGGCCACTGTAACGGTCCCTTTCTCTGATGTTTGAGGGATGGTTTCGAGTCCTGGTTTCTCTTTAGGTCATTACATTTAAAACTTTAAAAAATGCTAGAGATAATAAAAATTATATTTAAAGACAAACTTTTTATTTTTCCGTTTATCATTACTCTTCACAATTCATCCTTTCAGACCTCATCCTTAAGGTTAGAAATAATCGTTATTTCTCCTTAAAATAATTTTTGATTTTTCGTTGAAAAGAAACACATGCGGGATGATTTTCAAATGTCGTTTTACACAAAGACAAACTTATTCCTGGATAATTCTTGCCAAACAAGAGCATCCCTTATTACCACGGAGGCAACATGCGTGCAGAGATCTGACGGCCTACCACCTCCCCCCACAGTGCCAGCAGCTGCCCCCCAGCCTGGTGAAGCTGGCTGCCATCCAGGTTATGGACAAAGGTATGTAGGAGAGGCCTAGACCTAGCTCCACAGCTACTGTACTGTGTGCACAGAGGAACTTGCCCAGATGGCCCAGGAGGGCAGTGAACAGCTGCAAGTGGACTGGAGCAACCCTGTGGTCCAGCGAGGACTTAAGTTCCTGAGGGACAGGCTGGAGCTCCATGCCAGGACTTACAAGGTATCCTTGCTTATTCTCACTTACCATTGGAATGGAAGAAGTCTAGCTGAAGCTGAGATAGGAATCTGATATCAATTCTCTCTCTCTCTCGCCTGGAAGCAAGACTGTATGAATTCCTTAAACCTGTTGGGGACTCCCATTATAAACAAGGGCTTGTACAAACTCAAGGCGGCTTGTAACCCTTGATATAATATCCAGAGGAGGCTTTGTCCGATGTGAAGATTTATATATTCAACCCTGTACCACGTGTACTAGGGATAAGCAAAAAACACATATATATTCAACTTCTACCCTAAGGGGGGTCTGTGGAAGGCTGGTATAAACCGTTGGTATACGACCAATATGACCCGGGTTCGATTCCCACATTGGGCACTTTTTTTCTGATTAAAAAAATGCTCCAATGTCCCCCTATTCTTGCAAAAGTCCAACCCCACCAGCGAGTGCAAGTAACCAAATGGGGCTCTGGCACATTTGTAAGTGCAAAAGTCGAACTGCTTTTCACATGTGTAGTAGACATGTGGTGCATTTACAGTAAAAACAGTCGCCAACTTCTACCCACCATGATTATCATGGCCTGTACCACGTGTACTAGGGATAATAAAAAAAACAAACTTAGAGATGAATCCTTGTATATGGTATAATAAGGGCTATATAAATTGTGGTATATTATGTTTGAACTTCCTCCATTGTGTACAGGACAACCACCTATCCAATGAAGCAAGCCCACGCCATCAGCTCGCTGCTCAATATGTTAAACTGGAGAAAGAAACACTGTCTGAGATTATCTCCTCAATCTCTTCTAATCTAACCTTATAATTTTTGAGATTTTTTTTTTAAATATAAAGTTGGCTTTTTAAAAAATAGATGTCTTTCTTTTTCAAACACATTTGTTTCCTAGACATATACAATTTATACTTGCCATAGATATACAGGAAAATTTGAGTAAATAATTTTCACCAGTTACACAGTACTTGTACACAGTTACATACAATAGCACACACATGATAAAGCAAAATTTGGATTATAGATTATAATACAAGAGAATAAGACCTAATCCAAATAATTTATTAGTGTGTGATGTTTCGGCAAAGAATAAATTGAAAAAAAAAAAAAAGAAAAAAAATTTTTTTTTTTCTTTTTATTCTTTTGTCTGATGATGGTGACAATGTTGTTGCCGAAACGTCACACACTAATAAATTATTTGGATTAGGTCTTATTCTCTTGTAATAGCACATACAGTAAATTACTTTAATTCAACACTTACTTTAATTAAGTAAAAATTTCAGTCTTCCAAGGAAAGTTTTTTTTTCAAAATCTTTAAATCTCTTGCTTTTGGGCACTAATGAAATGTTGTACGATGTTTTCTCCTGTAAAAGGGTGTTTGTGCCAGAAAGCAAGAGATTAAAGATTTTTGAAAATAAATTTTTCCCTGGAAGGTTGAAATGTTCACCTTAATATTGTCACAATGGATTATTTTTTGCTCCAATGGCCCCCCGATTCTTGCAAAAGTCCAACCCCACCAGCAAGTGCAAGTAACCAAACAGGGCTCTGGCACATTTGTAAGTGCAAAGTCGAACTGCTTTTCACATGTGTAGACATGTGGTGCGCTTACAGTAAAAAGCAGTTGCTAACTACTCACCATGATTATCATGGCTTTGAGATAAGAAAGAAGAGAGAAGATTTTTTATTGAACTTACTTTAATATAAGACTTACTACTCATGGACAAAACTTAAGGAAGTTGTACCTTTTAAAATGTATATCAGGATTCAGACAATAACTGAAAGATATTTGATACAGTGACCTTTATTGAAGATAGAAAATAATGACAAAATCACTTGCCCAAAATGTAGCCTGCACCTCAGATGTAGCCAGAACACATTGCATTAGATGCACTAAACAGGACCTTTGGGAGAGGCCATTGTTTATCATAAAACAGCTCTAGAAGCATGGATTCATTGAATTTGTGTAATATGTACACAAGAGGATAAGAAACAACAACAACACAATAAAAGTTTCCAAAATCTGCAAATTATTTTTACAACATGAAAAAAAGGTTCACTTAACCCATCCAATTTCACCAATGAGAAACCAGGAGAGAGCCTCCTGATGTTTTTTCCACTATGATCTCTTATTGGTGGAAGTTCCGCTGTTAAGTGTTAGATTCAATCACAACACACATGACAAAAAATTCTTCCTTTATTAATTCCAAAGCATCATAAACCCAGCACCTCATTTGGCCGGGATTTTTATAAAAAATATATTCTAACTATATATATATATATATTATATATAAAAAAAATAATTACCTACTATTTTTATATAAAAGGGGAAATTAAAAAAAAAAAGAGGGGGGATTCTGCATAGCATACACATCTGGTACATATATTATGACGGAATACACACAAAAAATTCGTTCCAAGAATGACTAAAATATGATCATATATCCTGTGTATGCATATATAATATCCCCAGAAACATTCCCTTTAGGGAAATATGCAAAGAGGGGAAAAAAAAAAGCCAATGGATAATGCCATTTTCACTATGGCACTAGTGTGAATAACAAGCAAAAGATATTATGTTGTACCCTCTTTGCATATCTCCCTCCAAAATTATGCAAATGGCAAAGCAATAAATATTGATGTTTAAAAAAAAAAAATTATTCAAAACCCCAGAAGGCCACCTTAATCCCAACAACATTCGCACACACTATTTACACAATAAATATATTTAGCGCTTAGCTACACACAGTGGGCAAAAGTTGAAAGACGCAATTAGGTCCCATTTATCTTATGAGATCATTGTGATCTGTTTATTTATTTACAAAATGGTGGTGGTGATTCTTTATATCCAATATATATTTATATAAAAAATTGATTTAAAAAAAAAAAGCCCATTATTTTTTACTATTCAATCCAAAATAGTGTTGTGTATTAAAGAACCTGGATCAAAAACAAAATAAGAGGCCACCCAGGATCCTCATCAATGAAGGAGAGAGTTTGTAGCGAAGATTGGGAATTGTACGAAACTGATGACATTAACGATAATGTAAACATTTTTTTGTGGGGGAATTTAAATAAATGAACTTAATGAAATAATTAAATCAACATTTGTGTGTCAACATAAAAAAAAATATGGCAACTTTAGTTTTGAAACAATGAGGAATGAGTAAAAGATGGGTTTATTGGTAACTCTACTGAATTGGGATTTTTTTTTTGGCTTTTTGGGTTGAGATAGTTGGCACAGAATGGCTTGTAATCATTGAGTGTTGGTTGTTTAAACATCAACTTGTACGAAGATGGCACAATTTGTATCATAGATGGAAAATTAAAATGCTTCACCCCCCCTTTCCCATAGTTATTAGGATATGAACTTATTTTGTCGCCATTTATCTTTTTTTTTTTTTTTTTATTGTTGAAGAATGAAAGCAAATTTTTTGTCTCCCAGAACATCTGTTCTCATTACTTATAGTCTTCCAGAATATTTGTTCTCATTGTGTCTTCTAGAATGCCTGTTCTCATTGTGTCTTCTAGAATGCCTGTTCTCATTGTGTCTTCTAGAATGCTTGTTCTCATTACTTGTGTCTCCCAGAACAACTGTTCTCATTGTGTCTTCTTGAATGCTTGTTCTCATTACTTGTGTCTCCCAGAACAACTGTTCTCATTATATGTATATTTCTGAACATCTGTTCTCATTACATGTATTTGACAGTACATATATATATTCATTGTGTCTTCCAGGATATCTGTTCTTATTATTTGTTTCTCCCAGAACATCTGTTCTTATTACTTGTCTTCAAGAACATCTGTTCTCATTACTTGTATCTTCAAAAATATCTGTTCTCATTACTTGTATCTTCAAAAATATCTGTTCTCATTATTTATGTCTCCCAGAACATCTGTTCTTATTACTTGTCTTCAAGAACATCTGTTCTCATTACTTGTATCTTCAAAAATATCTGTTCTCATTACTTGTATCTTCAAAAATATCTGTTCTCATTATTTATGTCTCCCAGAACATCTGTTCTTATTACTTGTCTTCAAGAACATCTGTTCTCATTACTTGTATCTTCAAAAATATCTGTTCTTATTACTTGTCTTCAAGAACATCTGTTCTTATTACTTGTCTTCAAGAATATCTGTTCTTATTACTTGTCTTCAAAAATATCTGTTCTTATTACTTGTCTTCAAGAACATCTGTTCTTATTACTTGTCTTCAAGAACATCTGTTCTCATTACTTGTATCTTCAAAAATATCTGTTCTTATTACTTGTCTTCAAGAACATCTGTTCTTATTACTTGTCTTCAAGAATATCTGTTCTTATTACTTTTGTCTTCCAGAACAATTTCATTACATTGTATACTCGTTGTCCTGTAACTAAGGAATGTCAGCCAGGGATATTTCTCTAATGACTGATATTCTAAGAGAAATAAGATTTAAAAATTTATGAAAGAATGAAATGCCTAAGTAGAAGATATGATGCTCCAATGAAGAAGAATCCAAATACAGTAGAACTTGGATAATACAAACACGTCTTTAATTCAAATATTTATCTTGGTCCCTAGAATTTCTTATAAATACAATTTCCATTTTTGGATAATTCAAATTTTTTTGGTCCCTTGAGCTTTGAATTATCCAAGTTTGATTGTATTTTCAAATGGTCAATCATATTGCCAAATAAAATACTTTAGGAATTTCTTTATCCTTTTTACTGAATTTAAGAAAATAGATGTAAGAAAAAGAATTCACTTTTTTGATTTTCCTAATGAATTTCTCATTACCAAATAGATGGAATTTTTCAAAATCAAAACAAGGAGACCTTTATCATTGCCAAGCAGAACTTAAATATTTTAAATGTATATATGTATCTGAAGAGACAAGGGTCGCCTCTCCCGTCAAAATAGACATCTAAAACCAGACACCATCTATTGACTGTCGCCGCAACTAACGGCTTCGGGTCGGTGACAAAGCCACAACACCAGCTTTGGTAAACTGAAAAGCGTCCACCTAGAGACCATGGTTTCAGGCTAATGGCCTTGTCAGTCTAGGGTGGACTTTATTCCATGAGATCCACACGGGATCTAATGGAATCTTGACAATCTGCCAAAGAAGTGTTTAGCTGGCAAAGTGACTGGGCCATATCTATGGCTAAAATATAGATGGAAATTTTGCCGGAAGGAAATTGATCTAAAGAGACAAGGGTTTTAGAAGTCTATTTTGACGGGAGAGGTGACCCTTGTCTCTTTAGATCAATTTCCTCCTGGCAAAATTTTCATCTATATATATGTATGTGACTCAGTTTTTGTTGTTACTTTGTATAAATAATATTTTGATTTGATTTCATTATCCATGATAAAATTGGGAAAAATGTTTTAAAATTACAAAATATTTTCTCACAATTTGTAAATATCCACACTGTATGTTTTTGTAAATATTTCTTGTAAGATATAGTCGATGTTTTATTAAGCCCATTGAAGAGAGATTATCACTTGAAAGCTAGCGTTTTGTAATAAAAAAGAAACTCATTGTGAGAAAATATTTTGTAGATTTCATTATTTTTATTATTTTGATCTTTTATTAAAGCAGTGATTAGAAAGTTAAATGTTTATCTCTTATGAGAAATTTGCTGTAGAGTTGTTTATAAATGCATAGTAATTTTTTTTCCCTTCTTTAAAAATGGGAGGTTTGAAGATGTCTTGCCATTTAAAAAAAAATAACAAATGTTTAAAACAACCAATCAGAAATAAGCTTTTTTGCATCCAGGTGGGGGATAAACATGGCAAGCTATCAGCCAACAATTTCATTTTATCATCTATTCAGGACCTAGAGTTACTTTTGCTTTATAAACATTATTTATTATGTATATTTACATTGTTTTTCTATTAAAACTGTTATCACAATTTTTTTTTTTTTACATCATTTAAATTTTTACTCTTATTACACTGTTTTTTTTCTTAATGTTTTGAGTATTTAGAAAAAAAATTCTGTGCAAATATGTGTCAAAAACGATTAGTTTTACAAAAATGCATACATTTTATGGTATTAAATATAATTAATTCATATATACATGTGATAAAGTATGTATACAATTTTGAAAAAAAAATTAGCTGATTTAAAACATATAATTTTGATTTTTTTTTATATTTTATTTCAATTTTGTTGTCATTTTGGTGATGTTTCATGAAAGCAACAAAAAGAATCAAAAAAATAAAAAAAAAAAGGGGGGGGGGGGGGGTTAAATGATTTTTAGGCTTTTTCTGTGGCTTGGAATAAGTTAATAATCTTTTAAAACAATACATATATACTGGTATTTCTTGATATTTTATAGTTTCTAAGGAGACAATAATGAAAAGAAAAAGAAGGCAAAGCAAACTATACAAACTTATAATTTGAAAAGTGTTATAACATTTATATTTTGATAACAAAATATCAAGTCAAAAATTATTTTAACGAAATTTATTAAATGATATTTAAAAAAATACATTTTAGGGCCATTTAATCCTCCTTTTTATTGGAAATACGTTAATAAAAAATATATTTACAGTTTATAACATCCAATTAAAAATTTCTTAACAAAAGAGAGAGGCTTTATTGCACGCAATGTGGCCCAAAACTATAATAAAAGCGCGAGCTATGAAAGAAAAAAAAAAACGCTTTTTTTTTTATGCGAAAGAAAGGATTAGCTGAGTGCCAAAAGAAGAATATCAACCTTTTCCTTTGCGAAACGTAGCTCGCGCCCAGCGTGCCGGGCAGTTTCCAGTTCACGACGGGAACTGGCGAGTTCCCGGGTCAGGATGCCAGGCTCGGTGCCTTCGCGCGACGCCCAGTCTTGAGCCATTTGTCGCCGCATATCGTCGTCCAGGACACGACGCTGCGAGTAGTGGGCCACGACCTCCTGCCGGCTGCACTGCTGCTCGCGCATTGCTCGCAGACTGCCGTTCCAATGGAGCAGCTGGAAGACTGTCATGAGCTCTTGGAATTCCAGCATGGTGCGTCCGCGATTAGCACGTAACATATACTGAAAGGCCTCGATTCCAGCGTCCAGAGGTTCACCCTACACACACAGAGGGGAAATGTTGATTCATCAAATTAAATAAATCGTGTACGGCATGGCATGTGACTTCAATCGATCAACTCGTTATAAATCGGGAATCGTTATAAATGCATAGCTATTTTAATGTATTTCAGTCGGGATTATTGAAAACTATCAATAAATAGTGGGAAATCTAGAAAACACAAACGCCAATTAATCAATCTAAACATTCAGCACTTTACCAAACAACCATATCGGTTTCTATGATCCGTATATTTTCCATATACTCCTACCTACTTTCCAGCGCCATAGTGACGCATGCTTAGTTCATTACATTTTTATTGCTGTTGCAATAGCACATGCAGTGTTTTCACAGATTCAGCCATCCAATTAGCCTACTAAGTATTTTTTAAGTTGGGTGGATATTTTAGACAAGTTTGGCATTATGGTATGAAACTTTCTTGAATATCACCGTCTTATGTACGACGGACAATTTCTCGATTTTTTTTTTTATAAAAAAATTCATAAAACAAATTATTTAATTGTTCCCAATTATCGCTGAGCCTTGCGACCAAGCTCGTGAGGTAAACCTTGTTATTGTTATTTTTTAATACGCGTATTGTAATTGTTTTTATCAGAGATAAAGTACTTAAAAATAGATTTATTTATATATGTACTAGCCGAATGACCCGGGCAACGCCCGGGTTTTACCCGATTAAATGTTTTTATTCAAATACTATTCGTTACAATTATAAATTGGAGCCGTGGATGTCACTCTTGTGAAACGTCCCGCTCCAAACTTTGTGTCTGAGAAGCGATATTTTTATATAAAGATGATTTGGCTTTTGTTTTCTGCTCGAATGAATGTTTTTCTGTTAGAATTTTGTTCCTGTGTACAAAATAATGAACTGGTTTCACCCGTGGTCTCTGCTTTTTGGAATTTTTCCCGATATAATTTTGTATCTGATAATCAAACATGATACAGCAATATCGTCATCATCATTTTCTGACTAAAAATATATAGTTTTAATAATTGATTTATATATATTTTTAAATAGCCTATCGTCTTCCCCGTATTTTTTTTTACCTATGTATGGAAATTTTGGTTTGAATTAGTGAACTATTGCGAATTTGTATACCGGACATACAAACCAACAAACAAACAAACCGACAAACATGCAAACATTCATTTTTATATATATAGAGAAGTGTTACACAGACTTTGACTTTAATCATCATAGATGCTGACGCACTACGATGACGTAACTTCCAACTTCTACCTTCAACCTTACTGTTATTGTTTACCGCTAACTCGTTTTAACAATATGTAATGGAACAAGTCGTTCCTTAAATAAATATATATTTGTTTATATCTAAAGGGATGTCCTCGTAACTACAACATACGTGAGTACCATAACAACCAGAAATCCTCAAAAGAATAACCTATTTTGCTAAGCCTATATCAATTTGGTAGCTGAGCGTTGTTTGGGCGCGCGAATTGGACTAACCGCCAATTGATCCATTTAAATCATAAAGAAAATAAATAATTGGACTAACCGCCAATTTAGAAAAATAAAAGTTGAATAAAAATGGATACATATAACTTAGCAAAAATCGAACAGTTAACAGAAAACAACTATACCACGTGGTCCATGAAAATGGAAGCAATTCTAGATTCAAAAGATCTCTTCGAGGACGTAATTGTTAATGACGAGCCAGACTTTACAAAAAATAAACTAGAATATGATATTTGGAAGAAAAAGAATCGGGAAGCATACAGCCTAATAATATTGTCACTTTCGGATGACTTAACAATCATCTTTCGAGGCGATAAAAGAGCCAAAAGAATTTGGTACGACATAAAGAAAAGGTTTGAAGGATCTCTAGAAAATAAAAGGATAGACCTAATGTTGGATCTAGCCAGACTAAAATTGAACCCAAATGAAAATGTCAACATGTATATTGTACGAGCACAGAAACTGGCACAAGAGATCACCCAGCTTGGAAAGTCTGTAACAGAAAGAGAACTTGTACGATACATTGTTGAAGGACTCACACCTAACTTTGACACGATCGCAGCAGCACTGTCAATAAACAGAGAAATCTCCTTACCAGACTTGAGACAAGCTCTACTGGATTTCGAGAAGAAAAGACAGGACAGAAGCAAAAATCATGAAAATGCTTTCAGATCATCAGGCAACCAATTCAAAGAAAAATCATGCTTCATTTGCAAAAGAAAAGGACATTTCAAGAAAGACTGTTGGTTCAACCCTGACAACAAAGGAAATCAAAAGAATACAACAAACAAAAATAACATGGCCAGTACAAGGAACTACCATAAAGGACCAAAACAAAACAAAGACACAGCCAGGTCAGCAATCCAAGAACGAACGGAGGAACCATCCCAACGAAGAGACTCCACTTCAGAATACGCACTACATGCAAGCACAAGGGAGGAACGCCCGACAACTCAGGACGTGTGGATAATTGATTCTGCGTGCACAAGCCACATGACTTCCCATGGTGATTGGATCGAGCACAAGACGGAGGAGAGAAGAAGCATACAAGTGGCAGAAGAAGGGAGGCACATCGAATCTACCTCATCGGGATTAATCCAAGCTACTGTACAAGGTAAGGACAAACTTAACAACGCTGTAACCCTGCATAATGTCCTCCATGTACCACACCTGAAAGGAAATCTAATGTCCATTCCAAGCGTAGTAAGAAGAGGGAACTCTGTTCTTTTGAACTCTGAAGGAGCATACATATACTCTTCTGATGACAAGCTAATAGGAACAGGAAACTTTGATGGTAACATGTACACATTGAACCTATCACGTTTATCTGAAGCAACTCATGTTCCAAATGAACATTGCTTGATTTCAAAGGACAATTCTAGGACTGCATGGCACAGAAGGTTAGGACATCCTAGTAACAACAAACTAGACCTGATTTTGAAGAACAATCTTCTAAAAGGCTTGAACTCTATAAATGGTACCCTTGATCAATGTGATGCTTGCTCCTTGGGAAAAATGACCAAAGTACCCTATGTTCACACAGATGGCAATCAGGAAAGCTACCCCTTTGAAGCCATTTATGTCGATCTCTGTGGTCCAATGAGAATAAACTCCTTGGGCGGAAGTAAATATTTCTTGACCATCGTAGATGGATTCTCTAGGAGAATATTTGTAGAATTTCTCAAAGATAAACTCTCAGCAGCAGAAGTTTTGAAGAAGTTTATTGTAAAGAGAGAAAACGAGCTAAACTCAAAACTAAAACGACTTAGAACAGATAACGGAACAGAATTTATTAATAAAAACCTTGAAACCTTCATAGAATCCAGAGGAATTAAACATGAACTAACTACACCGTACACCCCAAGAAGCAATGGGAGAGTTGAAAGAGCTAACAGAACACTATTAGACAAAGGCCGAACACTTCTGGCAGACTCCCAATTACCCCTACACTTCTGGGCAGAAGCTGTGAATACAGCTGCATATCTGTACAATCTAACTCCCACAACTAATGACCCAGACACTACCCCTATGGAAAAATGGAAAGGTAAAAAGCCATCCGTCTCTCACATCATGAGATTTGGTTGTGAAGTCTTCTATAAACTCGAGAATCATCAAAGACACAAACTAGAAGCTAAATCTAAGAGAGGAATATTTGTAGGCTATTCAAGATGCAGAAGAGCTTATCGAGTATTTGATATCACAGCGAGAGTCATTCTTGAAACCGCAGACATTCACTTCAGAGAGAACAATAATGTCATCTCGGAAGAAAAACAAAGTGATAATAATACAGACACTGACACATATTTCTTCATTCAGGAGGATGAACAACTGGACAATCATGTTCTATCAGATGTTGATATTGAAGAGCCAGCACCAGATACCATGATCAACAGACAGACAGAGTCAAGTGGATCAGACAAACCACAAAGAACTCGAACAATACCTAAAAGATTCGATGACTACGTTCTGGCTACTACGAATGAAACCATTCCGAAAGACTATGAAGAAGCCATCGCATGCGAAGACAAGAAACATTGGGAGAACGCAATGCTTGAGGAAATACAGAACATGTACTCGCATCAAGTATGGGAACTGGTACCTAGACCTGTAAACGCTAAAGTTGTCAAAAGTAAATGGGTGTTCAAAATATCTAAAGACCAAGAAAACAAAACTTACAAAGCTAGACTTGTTGCAATGGGATACAACCAAATTCCAGGAAGAGATTACAACGAAAGTTTCAGCCCTGTAATTAAAAATGCCACCCTCAGGACTATTTTGTCAATGGCAGCAACAAAAGATTCAGTCATTAAACTATTTGATGTGAAAGCAGCCTATCTAAATAGAAACATTGAAAATACAATATTAATGGAACAACCTGCTGGATTTGTCCAAGACAGAAACAAAGTTTGCAAACTCAACAAAAGTATTTACGGTCTACCTCAATCCGGAAGATCGTGGTATGAGAAATTCAGTCAAGTACTTCATGACTGTGGACTGGAAAAACTTAAATCTGATCCTTGCCTATTTAAATGGAAGAATGAAGATAAATACTTCTATGTAGGGATATATGTTGATGACTTTATCACTGTCTCAGATTCTGAAGATACCTCAAACAGATTCATCAATAAACTGAAACATCACCTGGAAATAAAGGATGTAACATGTAAAGGCATGTTTTTGGGAATCAAGATCATACAAGACAAGGAGGGAATTTCGCTACAGCAAAGCCACTATGTACAACAAATATTGCAGAAATATGGACTGGAAAATTGTAAGGAAGTTCCAACACCAGGTTCCAAAGAAATCAATTTGGACAATCATATTGAAGATGACAATTGTGAACAGCACACTTACCAGGAAGCCCTTGGAATGCTAATGTTTCTAGCTGTTAACACCAGACCCGACATTGCTTACATCACTAGCAAACTTTCACAGTACTCCAGACAACCAAAACAGATGCACTGGACAGCAATCAAAAGAGTTATGAGATACCTACGAGGAACAATTGACCTAGGAGTGAAATTTGAAAGAGGGAAGACTGGAATCCTGAAGTCCTACGCCGATGCCAGCTGGTCGACCACTCATGACGGAAAATCCTACGGCGGATATGTATTGAAGCTCGGCGAAGCAACTATAGACTGGAAAAGTAGTAAACAACCACTCGTCGCCCTCTCCACAATGGAAGCGGAAATGATAGCTGCTTGTGAAAGCTGCTGTCAAATCAAGTGGATAATAAACCTGTTACGAGAGCTGGAAGAATGGAATTTCATGGAAAAACCAACTGCGATCTATACAGACAGTCAGTCATTGATCAACTGGATCTCCAGCCCTAAACAAAGCAGTCGCTGTAGACATATCAACAGAAAGTACCACTTCTTGAGAGACTGTTATGAATCCAGAGACATCTGCCTTCTGTACAAGCCATCTCAGGACCTGGAGGCGGATATCTTCACAAAGGACCTATCCCGAGACCAGATGAAGAAACACCTGGAGAGCCTCAGCATCGTGGGAATAAAGCCAAAGTAAGGAGGGAATTGTTACACAGACTTTGACTTTAATCATCATAGATGCTGACGCACTACGATGACGTAACTTCCAACTTCTACCTTCAACCTTACTGTTATTGTTTACCGCTAACTCGTTTTAACAATATGTAATGGAACAAGTCGTTCCTTAAATAAATATATATTTGTTTATATCTAAAGGGATGTCCTCGTAACTACAACATACGTGAGTACCATAACAACCAGAAATCCTCAAAAGAATAACCTATTTTGCTAAGCCTATATCAAGAAGAGATATGGAAAATATAATTAAAAAAAAAAAGAAAATAAAAGTAATTAATTTTTACTTTTCCACAGCAAAAACGATAATTTTATTAATAAGATTCTAAAATCTTGTCGTAAGCTTTCAAGTCGTTATTTACAACATTTTTTTTTATTATTATTTGTTTTCAAAGTATAAAAATCACCACAAGCTAAGGTGCATCATATCTCTTTAAAACAATTTTGCTGTTTATATTGTGAAAGCTAATTTGGACAAAAGCGTATTGTAAATAGCCATTTTAGAAAGAGCTCGAATTTGAAACACCTTAAAGTAAGATTTTATAATATTTTCAATAAAAAAAAATAGAGAAAATAGAGATAACTCGGGCTCCTGGAGCGTATATATATATAAAAAAACGGGCCAAGGAGTATAAATAGTTTTGTTGTTTAAATAAAGTGTGTGATTCCCATTGGGTAAATAATTGTCGTCTCGTCGCTGTGACGTCATCAATAAATACTTTTACATCTTAGGATATTTCAAGGTATTATTACTTACAACAACAACAACCAAAAATCAGGGGGGGAAATAATAATAATAATATGCCACCGATTGTAATTAAATCGACGATCGGACCAACCGGCGAGAAACTATGCATAATCGAAGCCTCCTTAATAACGAAGATCCTAGACAAATGTGGAATCGAGTATAAACTTGAGGAAACGGTTCAATCAAAGAAGAGAACTCGCGGCTCCCAATCGGATGACTCAAGATCGCCAACTAGGAGCGAGCGTAATCTGAAGACGCCCAGAATGGACATCGACGAACAAAGTCCCGCCACTGGAATTTCTCAACAAATGAACGCAGCTCACCCACCGCAAGACGATGAAGAAAATAACGACAACGATAGCCCATGGACCACAGTCACTAACGTGAAAAAACCGAGAATTCCTCCTGTTATTGCAGAAAATGTAGCAGATTGGAAGCTTCTTTGCCAAGAACTAAAAGACTTATGCACAGAACCATTCCAAGTCACGATTTCTGGCAAAAAGCACATAATTAAATCGAAAACATAGGCGACTTCAAAAAAATCAGGGAGTATGTACAGAAAAATAATGGAGGATATTCCTACAGACTACAGGAGGAAAAACCACTGAAAGTGGTATTGAAGGGGGTTACAACAGCCTTCAAAGAAGAAGACGTCATAACTGAACTGGTCTCAATGGGCTTCACTGAGGTCATTGTCAAAAGACTCCATAGACAATCGACCAAAATACCGATGAATATAGTCCTAGTAGAGCTACCGAAAAATGAACAAAATAAACGAATCTATGGAATAACCGAAATACTTTACCAAAAAATAGTCGTGGAATCATTCAGGACTACAAAACGAGTGACCCAATGCTTTAACTGCCAGGGTTTTGGGCATGGCCAGCTAAACTATTTTTGAAGCCCAAATGCGTCAAAAGTGTGCTGAAGAACACCATTCGAAGGATTGTCCAAGAAAGTCGAAACAGCTCCCACCAAAGTGCGCAACTGTGGAGAGGCGCACACAGCCAAAACCGCGGATGCCCAAATTTTCCGAAGCCACAACAACAGCAGCTAAAGCCTCCCAGACAAAACTCCCCTAACACCATACCTCAAGCAAGCTCCAATAAAACAGAAGAAGCAACTGTTGAAAAACAAAAGGCAAGTTACGCTGAAACTGCAAAAAAAGAAAACTACTCGTTCTGACACCAGGGATCTGTGCGAAAAGTTATTAGAAATTATCAAAACTTACTTACAATGAAAGGCAAATTACCTTTAAAAATCGTTTTCTGGAATTGCAACGGAATCAAACTAAAAAAAAAAAGAAGAATTGTTCAAAATCAAGGTGACCTCAGCCACAGAATCCGAAGACCTGGACCCAATGGCTAGCTGGCAGCCAAACACCCAACAACTGCCCCCCTGTAAGGTTCGGGGGGCCACTCCAGCATTACAACTCGCCATGTGTAAATAATCTGGACAAGGTGACTCGCGAGCAGTGCTCGAATGTAACACCTGCAAATTGAGGTGAAATAAATAAATAAATAAATAAAAATAATAAAAAATAAAATAAAAATTTAAAGAAATATCTTGGCTGGAAGTGAACTTTAAATACAAGCCCACAAAAACAGAAAATTTACAAATTGTAAAGAAAAAAAAAATTTTATAAATACAACCTAAAAAAAAAACTATTCAAAAGCATGTTTATCTATATATAGCTCATTCCTAATAGAAAATTATAGCAGAATGTAACAAAAAAAAAATTAAAAGAGAGCGAAGGAGAAAAAAAAATGTTTCTTTTATTATAAAGATAAAACACAGAAGCTTTGAAACCCGATTGAAGATGCTCCTGTAGAAGAAGTTTGAAAAAGTTCGTGTTTTTTAACGTTAAAATAAAAGAGAAACAATAAATAAATAAACCTTTCTCTTTCAAGCTTTTTGGCTATATATCTAAAGAAATTATTATTAATTAAGATATAGCAGAATGTATTCAAACGAACCATTTTATTTAATTACAAAAGAATAAAGTAGAAGAACCTTTCATCCAGTAGCGGCCTCTACAGTGGTCACATGACACAGAGGGGGTAACGTCCGGGACTTCTCGTCACGTCAATTCGCAATCGGCGGTCATTGCTGCCATCGTCGTCTGATTCCATTCGGTCTTCTGTGCATTTTTATTATTGGTCATTTTTATGTGCGTCGTTAATGACTAAATTACGTAATCTTTTATTCTTTTTCTTTGAGTTATATACAATAATGACTACCTTGAGGAAGGTTGTATGAATATATTGAAAGAGTTACGCAAGTTCTTCTGAGAATTTTCTTCTTTATTTATTGTTAATTAAAATGATATCTGGTCATCTCTCTTGGATAATTGTATGAATATATTGAAAGGATTAGGTAAGCTATTGCTTGGCTCTTATGTAAGCTCTGGGGATTTCTTCTGATAGTTTATTACTAATTTTAAAAATTGTATTTTATTATTTTGGAGTTTGTGTGTGTACGAATATATGTGAATTACATTTGCTCATCTGTGATATTTTTTCTGCTATTGTTTATTCGGTATGTTTATCTAATGAATCTATCGGCATATGAAAATGTCTTTTTTTTTTTAATTTTGTAAACTATGAAGATTTTTTTTTTTTTTTAATAAATGATACCGAACTTTTTGAGCGCGTTCAATTTAAAAGAAGAAAAAATAGATTTTCTGTACACGTTTCACTAAATATTGTTATAATTGATCGTAGTTAAAATATTTGCAATTAAATATAGCTAATAAACTAAGATTTTCAAATTTTTAAAATTAAAAAATTCAAAGATTCTTTTTGAAAATTTTTGTTAAGTATATATAATATATTTTTTTACACAAATAAATTTACTGGCAATGCGTTTCTTTTTTTAAATCTCTACAGACCTTACTGCAATGATATGATTTAATGAATGAGAGGGCTTGGCTCATCAGTAGTGAACCCTCTCAGCGGTTTCGCCAAATTAATCTCTAGACCGCTCTACTATTGTATTGGACTGGTTTTGTTATATACCCTGCATTTTCTATGGAAGGCAGCTAAATGGTGTTTAGTGAACTATGGACATAAGCTTAAAGGTCTGTAGAGGTACATACATATAAATTTCAAGGTGTTGCATCGAGCAAAGCTCTTCCGCGCAAAACATGTTTTTATAACCATTATATATTAGTAAATTAAATTTTATTGCCCTCTATCGTTAAAATTTTACACAAATAATAACACAAATATATAGGTATATAAATATGTTTGTATTATATAATTTCTTCTGACATCAAATTATATCGTACCTAATTATAACGGCATCTGATCTATTTTCAAGCGATTTATTTTGTGTTTCATTGCAGGCATAAATATATTTTGGATAAAAAAAAAAAAAAAAACATTTTCTTTGCAGACATTTTCAAGTTTTGGGATATTTAACAATTTCGATATAAGTAAATCAATGCATTTTATATATTTATTATATATATACTGTTTTAATACTGGGATATTTAATTTCTAGGCATAGTAATTGTCCATTTTAAATCTATTTTATGTTTTTTTTTTTTTGTTAGGAAAACATAGACTAGTGTTTTAGTAGTAGAGTATTGCAATTGATATTTTAGTGTTAATTTAAAAACAAGAGTAAATGTATATTTCTTTTGAAATCATTTTCAACATATATAAATAAAATAATAAATGTGAGTTTTGTTTGTTCCGCATATTTTCCCAGAACATTTGACTTTTATCCACATGAAAATTTGTCATTCTAAAGATTTAGGTCTGGAAGGAATTACTGTCTTAGTTTCGACCCTGGGAGATCTAAATTATCCATACTAATAATCATGGTGGGAGGTTAGCAATTCGAATTTCGGTAAGTGCACCACATATCTACACATTATACTCATAGATGAAACCAAGGAAGCTGTACCTTTTAGCATGTATATCGGAATTCAGACAATAACTCTACAAGATATTTGATACACAGTGACCTTTATTGAAGACACACGAGATAATCAAGTGCAAACAAAATTGCCTCTGTCTCCTTAAAAAAAAAAAAATTGATTAATCAAGAATGGGTGTTTGGCCAATTCAGGAATATTTAAAAATCAACGAATAGTTGATATTTTTTCCGACAGATGGTACAAGCCCCATCAGCAACTTTCAGTTTGCATAAGATGCCTTTTTCTTAATCCACCTTATCCAAGTAAAATTTTACATTTTTACTTTTTTTTTCAAGATCTAATAAGTAAATAAACTTTATTTATTGTATAAATATTGCGCTGTAAAGTGTAAATTTAAAATAATTTTTCACTCTCTCTCTCTAAAACTAGAAATAATTTGTAATATATGAAGTGGAAGAACAAAACGTTGTCAAGGGTCAGTGAAAGTGTGACCATGCCCATGTGGGGGTGACCAGGATTTACCCCATATATAATTAAATTGTCTGTTAACACAATCAATCTCGGGGAAGTTAAAAATCCGTTAGACAGTGTGAAGAATTGACAGATCTATCTTGTCGACTGAAGATGACAATGGTCAGTGAAGTGGAAGAACAAAACGTTGTCAAGGGTCAGTGAAAGTGTGACCATGCCCATGTGGGGGTGACCAGGATTTACCCCATATATAATTAAATTGTCTGTTAACAATCAATTTCGGGGAAGTTAAAAAATCCGTTAGACAGTGTGAAGAATTGACAGATCTATCTTGTCGACTGAAGATGACAATGGTCAGTGAAGTGGAAGAACAAAACGTTGTCAAGGGTCAGTGAAAGTGTAACCATGCGTGGGCGGATGTCAAATGATCCGTGACGGACAGACAAATCGCGCCTCGTGCTGGCCACGTGAGGGTTGAGCAACTAGGGCAGTAGGGAGGGTCGCCATTAGGAAATTTCCCAATGGAGCGGTGAATATTCTTTCTTTCTTTTTTTTTTTAATTTAGAAGTAAGATTGTAGTATATGTTTGTTTACACATTGTGTATTCACACGTTAATATATTCACAAATCACATTCATAATTCAAAAAAACACACGATAATATTTGATATTGATTTATATTACATATCACGAGAGTGTTTGGCCAACTAAAGGTGGATGATGATGATAAGAACAAAGAGTATATATAACATTATAGATTTTTAGACTTTCAACAAAAATTAAACATTTTTTTCCCGATTATTTATGGAGTTAATCAATCTGTGCATTGAGGGGCTCATATATCCATATCACAGATGAGCCAACAGGAGGTTTCTCCACGCCATATAATCATCGCGGTGCTGTTAGAAACATGTAAAGGATGTGTGGGTAGTACAAGATCAATTACATATGAAGATAGATTCATCAACCTTCAAAATTTATTGACCAATCTTTCGACCATCCAATGTAGCCGTTTTTTTTCAAGGTGAAAAGATTAACGCGAAGTTAGAAATGTAAGGATGGCAAGTATGAGATGTTAGCACGTGTTGTAGGAATACAATTGTAGGATAACAATATTGAGCTACGTATCAGCAGCGTTAGAAAATGGCTATGATAAATCAGTTTCCTTTGTAGAAGTAAAATGTCTGGGGGAGTGGAAGGAAGTGCTAACACACTCACTAGTTGCAGTGGCCACCGCCATGTGCGTATTTAATGGAACGAGGCCTAAAGGTCGGTCGTTTGAAGTGCCTTGACAAAGCGACACTTGTCCAGTTCCTGCTCACTTGTCACTTCTTTGTCGGCGTGATGACTTGTGTTGCCATGGTCATCCCGAGGTTTAGACCCTCACGCATTGAGATTTATTAAGACGTTCCTCATACTTCCTTTCACATCTACCCTTTCTCTTCCGAATCTATTTTTCAACTAATCTTCCACAGGTGTTACAAATTACATAAAAAAAAAGGCATAAGACGCCGCAACTCTTTTTATTTACTTGATTAAACACGCTTTCGGGCAAGCTCTTTTTCAGCTAAATGAAATGTATAAACATAACGGATTCCAATAGTGTGTCAACTCCATATTGAAAATAATCTAATAGGGGGTTTTAAATTGTTATTTATTGTTTTGGTATCGCTGTTATTATGGTGTATATATTCACCGCTTTCAAATAACATTGCTGATTATTGTTACTATTACTGTTATTCCTGTATATAACCCTCTTCTACTCAGAGAATCTGTATAAGACCAAGAAGTCTTAATAAAGCTTTTTTTTGTTTATATTTACCATTTTGAGGCCTTCCTGAGCTGCCACCTCTAACCATGCGATGCCAGGGTTCTCCCTGTGTGTGTCCTATCTTCTGTGAGGGCTGACAAATCGTCGAAGTACTGTTAAAATACTACACAGGCACATGGCGAACTATGTCATGGCGGATGGAAGGTTGGTGCCGTTTTTGTACTTGTTGAAATTACGATTATTTCGTTATGGAAGAGAGATGACACACCACTGTCCACCTAACGGCAGTACAGTAGTACTCGTTGTAAAGTACAACTCCTCGTTGCAGAGATAAACTGCCTTTTAAAGAGAGAGAGAGAGGTATTCTTACCGGAAAGTTGGAAATTAGTAAAAATTAGTCATGTTTGGGATTTGTAGAGAGGTGTTCAATAGAGAGAGAGTAACCTTCATGGGACTGTAGCGGCACTGCAAACGACCTTTTATGTACATAGATTCCTTTGTCGCCTCTATGCAACTATAAAAGTTCCTGATGGCTTGCGCCATCTGTCTTAATAAATATCAACTAATCGTTGATTTCTAATTATTCCAATATTGGCCAAATACCCTTTCTTAGTTAATCAAGAAAAGCTAACCACATATGCGTTTCGGCTTTTTGTCTCTTATCAGCGTGGTGCAAGTTGTACCTCAACGACCAAAAAATCTGGTCTTTGGGGCATCCTGAAACAGGTATTCAGGCCGAAAGTGTGTGAGAACGTCAAACTATTTACCCACCTGATCCCAGTACTATTTCACTTAATTGCTTTTGTTTTTGTCCTCAATAAAATATTATTGTATGATGCACTAGCGCGCCATCTGTTATCAAAATTCGAAACTATTTTAAAGGCGTAAGATTCTTTTTGAAATTAAACTATTTGAAAAATTTGAAATTAATTGGTAGATTAAACTGGCGAAACCGCTGGGAGGGTTCACCACTGATGAGCCAGGCCCTCCCTTTAATTTTTCCATTGCAGTAAGGGCAGTAGAGAGAAATTGTTTAATTTCAAAAAGAATCTTACGCCTTTAAAATAGTTTCGAATTTTGAAAATATTATTGATAACCTATCTTTAATTATATACATCAGAGAGTATATTGTATACACATGTAGAAGCTACGTACGTAGAAAGCTACGTGGTGCTACGGTCATAATTGGTACCTATTTTTGAAAGCACTACTAGAGTTGTACATCTGCAAGAGGCGCTCCTTAAAAACATCTTCATTCATGTAAGTTGGCCCTGGTTGTGTCGCAATTGGAGCGGTGTTTAGGTCGCATTCCACTTAGTTCAGATCGCCCAGACCGGTTGATCTAGCGTTTATTATTATTATTATTTTTAAAGCTTTGCACATAATCGTTCTGCAACTCAATAACGCAAGTAGATACGATTCAGATGAAATACGACACTGTAACTATCTGTTTAGTAGATGAATCCCCCATTACATTACATATGCAAATAAATAAACTAGGTGAAAAAAAGTACAAAAGTGAAATTGTACTGAGATCAGGTGGATAAATGAAGACATCTCCTGATCAGTTGCTTTTATTTGCGCGATCAGGAATTGCCTATTTCTTAAATAAACTAGGCAACTTACTCGTATATGTAAATATGATGTATTGAACATCCTCTGTTATTGATGAACATAAATGTAACAATACAAATATGTATGATGGTCAAAGTCGTGTGTTCTGAGCTTCTTTCCTTATCGAGGCATTTGACCTGGATTGGCAAAGGAATGATGGGAAGTAACATGCATGTCACTTCATCCTTTGTTGTGGACAACTTCGGTCCACAGGACTTAATCCCATGAGAGATATAGATGGAAATTTTGCCGGGAGGAAATTGATCTAAAGAGACAAGGGTCGCCTCTCCCGTCAAAATAGACGTCTAAAACCAGACGCGGCCAAACCACGGCGTCTGGTTTTAGACGTCTATTTTGACGGGAGAGGCGACCCTTGTCTCTTTAGATCAATTTCCTCCCGGCAAAATTTCCATCTATATTTCAGCCATAGATATGGCCCAGCCACTTTGCCAGCTAAACACCTCTTTGGCATATTGTCAAGATTCCATTAGATCCCGTGTGAACTCATGGAATAAAGTCCGCCCTAGACTGACGAGGGCCATTAGCCCGAAACCATGGTCTCTAGGTGGACGCTTTTCAGTTTGCCAAAGCTGGTGTTGTGGCTTTGTCACCGACCCGAGGCCGCTAGTTGCGGCGACGGTCAATAGATGGCGTCTGGTTTTAGACGTCTATTTGGACGGGAGAGGCGACCCTTGTCTCACATGAGAGATAGCCTGCCCCGAGTATCAGAGTAAGGGGGACTCCTCACCTTGTAGGATTCCTGGGCTTCCGCCACGGCGCGGGCGATGAAGTCGTCTGAGATCCTGCGGGAGGGATGTTCGTTGAAGACAGAGTTCATGAGAGCTATCTTGGCGGCGCTGCGGCGGGCTTCTGCCTTGGTTGTGCAATCCTGTGGTGGACAACACATACGTTGGTGGATTAGGTCACAGGCTAGTTTATTGTAAAGATATAGGCTGCCTGGTCGGCATTCATAGTTCTTCAAATTAAAGATAATTGATTAATTTGAAGAACTAGTTTATTATTATTTAATTTTTGCTAAAGTAATTGAACTCCTTCTACATATATGCAAATATGTGGTTATTAAAGAACTTTTATTCAACTTACTTACATATCTGTCCTAGAGATTTGTCCTATCTTTGTTAGAGTAATTTAACTCCTTCAACACACACACACATATATATGCAATATATGCTACTGATTAGCAAGCTTTTATGTTTCAATAAATATTTTACCTCTTCACTCAATATATATGTTGATCGTCTCCGTCGATTTTAACTCACATAGATCGAATTGTTTAATGAAAGAAACTGAAATATTTATTTTCTACTTTTTATATAGAGTGAATTTTAATTTTTTTTAAAATTCTTTATGTGATTTTCACAACATTGGAAAATATTGAAACCATAATAATAATAAATAAAGAGAGATAATGTATATACGTGTAGTGTGCTAAAGGACAAACGGACGCGAAGTATCAAGGCTTGAAACATATACACTTTGGATAATTAAAACACATTCCAGAGTTTTGATTTATATAGACAGTTTAAGATAGTTATATATTTGCATATACATATCTTAGTATGTGGGAAAAAAAAGAAGAAAAAGGACAGGTGTTGATATAAAAAAACTAAAAAGGTATAGCCTGACCGCTTACACGAGCGCTCTGCCATTTAAAATGCTCTTTTGAACAGTCAGGATATGTTTTTTTAGTGTTTATTATCTTAGTATGTTGAATGTATCTCACTGGCTACATGAGTTTCTTAGATTTCTAGACGCAACCCTTCTTTGTACTAGCTAGTTGCCTCACCTCTCAGCCCCAATATTGATGCCGTTGCGAGTGAAGTTCGCGAGAGGCGGTTGTGGCGAATCATTCATTCACGGTGATTAGACTTGCGAAACCACTGACAGACAGTATGCATTTAAGGATGAGTACGCCCCCCTATCATTTTATTCCATTTCGGTAACTATACGATTGATTGGTGTGTAGGGGATATGCAATGTAGGTACGATTTGTAAAGGATAATTGGGTGTACGAGCGTTCTCTACAGGATAGAAGAATTGGAGCATGAATCTCGGGAAGAAAGACTTGTTATGTGCCCCCAAGTACACATGGTACAGACCATAATAATCATGGTGAATATGGGCTTGCCACTACTTATACTATAAGTTCACCGTATACACATACATAAAGACAGATCGAGTTTTGCATTTCCAAGATATATGCCAGAAGCCCTCCATTTTGCTATCTACATTTTCTGGTAAAGTTTTAACTTGCGCAAGATCAGAAGCATCAAATCTGTGCGAGGTAATTGAAGATTTTTCTATCAATGCGCGGGTTTTAGAACCCGGGTTTTCAGAAACCCAATTATTTTGACCAATCTCCAATTTGGAAGCCTAAATTAGGAAAGCTCTGGTAGATAAAGTACCTGGAAGGATCCGAAGCAAGCGCCCCCTGGCAAGGTGACGTAGCAGACATAAGGCGGTGCAGGGGCCTGAGAGGACTCGTATACCACTAAGGCGGCTGTCTTGGGCTCAGGGGACCTCCGTAGCTTCATCTCCCAGAACTCTTGAAGGGCCTCCACCACATTGACTGCCACCACAGTCACAGGTTAGCTTTTTGGTGAAGATAAAGTTAATGTAAGGCAACAACGTGCCATATATGCACAAGAAATGCAAAGCATTAAGCACGAATGTTTTCCTTTTCAAACAAAAAAATCGTGCTTAATATAACAAATCTAAGCAAGTAAGGTCAATGTAAAACCTTATAAAAATAAAATGTTATCTAAGAAAGCAAAGAGGAAATGATTCGAATATTATTCTCTCTCTCTCTCTCTCTCTCAAGAAAACTCTCTCTTACAAGTAAAATCAACGGAAATTTCACGTTACATATTACAGTCTCACACGCCCTATTAGGTAACATTAAAAGAAAAAAGTAGACTATTAATTACCAGCAAATAAAAGACCTTTACCACAATAGACCCATCGAACTAACACCTACTCACATATTCTCAAGCCCAGCAATGGCCGCAGCCTTGCAGAAAATTGACTTAGACCCAGGGCAGCAGCTTTACACACCCAAGATAGTGGATATTGCTGCTGCTGTGATGGAGATGTATGGAGACATCTGAGACTCTTCTTTGGACACGACAACAACAACAACCCATAGATTCTTGGAATACTTAAGTGTACAAGCTCCTAATTCTGGTTGGTAGGATCACCCAAGTCCCAATTCTGGTGATATCTATCTATAAAATATGTATATACGAGTGATGCGCGCATGTCATTTTTAAAATAAATAACTCAACATTTACTAAGAGCCAATCCGAACACTTTTTTGATAATGGCTAAGCAAATATAAATAGAGTGATTTTAAAATAGGCTAGAATCTCTAAGCTAACGTTTCATTTGTTATATGGGAAGTTATAAGTGTGAATTTAAATAAATAAAAATTAACAAAAAAATATATAATGATGTTAATGATACTACAATTTTTTTGTTTTTAATTGAGACAATATTTTAAATTAAATTAAAACTTTAATAAGGTTCAGGACATTTTCATAGAATAGTCATAGAATATTCGCTCGTAGAATAGCTGTTCGTCTGGTAGTTGACTACTTGGTCTTGTTTCCTTTTGATATCTACCAGCCAGAATGGATCAAAGTAAAGTTGCATAGATTCCAGATACAAATTAAATGCCTTTTCCTTGACATTGAGGTCGCTTCCTACCAGGAAATGCTTCGAAACAAATTCCCACACCATTTAAACGCTATATAAATAAGATACCAAACAATCTCATCAACACGAATTGTTGTTTTTTTTTTTTTTTAAATCAATAAACAAATAACTTCTGCTAAATGACATTTCGATTAGATGTTTAATTTCAAGTTCCCACGAGTTCAAACTTTTTTATTTGCTTTGCTTTCAAAATTCTTTTGTTGTTCTCCATCGATCAGTATTCTTTTAGAACCAGTTTAAACCGGTTTATCTTTTTAACTATCATTAGTCACATCTTTTTCAAAAGCTTTCGTTTTTTTTTTTGTTATCTTCCTCATTTATTCTTTTGGGAGTTGGCTTTTTCCTTCCCATCCCAATCTTTTATTTCAGCTTCTTGTCCGAGTTTCTTTAATTTGTATAATTACTCAGTTCCCACGATATATTATGTTTTTTTTATATGCTATCATTATCTCTTCTTATTCAAAGGTTGACAATACACGAGCGTAGTGATTGTCTTAAGTACTCCATATAGGGTAATCAGATTTTAACTTTACATATATGGTAATTTATGGAAATTACCTGTGTACAACATATATATATTGATTTGTAAAAAATATATATAATCGTTTATACATGAAGCAACCTCCTTCCTCTAGAAGAATAATTTACTGACACTGTGTGGGAAATCCTTCGCCAGATTTTTATTGCCAATTCTTGAAAATATATTTCAAATGGAAAAAAAATGTGTATTTTAAATAGAAAGAATATTAAATTTGTATAATGTGATAAATAAATGTGGGTAAATAATGAAGGTTAACTGCAATTATTATTTAGTAATAAATTTAAAAAATATAATATAATTACAAATTTCAAAATTTTGTTTAGCATGCGGGAGAGAACCTAGAAAACATTTAAATAAAATAATCTTATTGAAATGAAAATATTTCCTTAAAAAAAAAAAAACACTTTCGCATTTCACCTATATACACAGGGGATTACTATCTAAAACACAAAATATAAAATAAATATCTTTCATAATTCATTTCTTTATTTTTAAAAAAATCTAGTTTTGGTCCTCTTTTTTTTTCTGATAAATATATATATATTTTTCGAATATAAATACTATTTAAATTATTATTATTTAAAACTATTTTTTCAAATATTTTGGATTTTTTTTTTAATAAAAATTTTAAAAGATAAATATATAAAATAATTATGATATAAGGAGTTTAAAAAATGAAGACTTCAAGTAAATATTTTTAAAATTCAAAAATAAATTTATTTCACGAGAGCTCGCCTATAACAATAAGAACTGGTTGCCAAATTAACAATTGCAAAAATAAATAGGTGTACATTCGAGGTATAATTTAAGCTCCTTATTTTACCAGTTTCTAAAATATTTTACATTTCTTTTTTAGGTCATTTTTATATAGCTTCTTTATATATACTTAACTATTTAAGCATCCATTGTTTGACTCCTTTACTTTTTTTTTTCAAACACCTTTCTCTTTCATTAAATACATTGCAGCAGTTTTTTTTTTCAAGTCAAGGTTAGCCCCAATATTTTTTAACCCTATAATTGTCTTTTTATCTCGATCAATTTTAGCTCAACATCGAAAGGGATTGTCCTTTGTTTTTATTTTATTTCTTTTTCTATGAATATCTTTTGGCATAATTTGTCATGCATCAATTGCCAAAGGCGTTCGAAAAAACTTTTTGATCTTTTTATAATATGAAGAGAGAGTTTGTAATTTCTTAATTTCATTGAAGTCGGTCTTCCCAAAGGTGTACAAATAGCAAATCGTTACGTGTATAATGTATAATGCTTATAAGAACGTTATAGTAATGAATTTTAAATGAAATAGTTTTTTTTTTTACTTATCCTTTTAGTCTAAATTAGACAAGATCTTGGAGGTCGTGCTCATAAAGAAGTTCAAGAACTCTTCTTGGCTCTCTGTACAGGGAGCTCTTCTCCTTTCGAATACAATTTAGTATATGTTGGGGAGTGGCCTCTTCGGTTTTGCACCTAGTGTACATGGGGAAGCTTTTGGCTCCCTCTTTATAGACTAGAGGGCGCAGGTGACCAGATTTCCATCTGGCCAACTGTGTCGATTCTCTTCTGTTTAGTTGGAGGGGTCTGTTTTTTGGGGTTTTCTACCTGGTACCAAGAATGATGGAAACTATCTCTATGGTTCCTTAAAAATGAAATAATAAACATTATAAATGAAAAACGTTTACATTTTAGAAATATGTATTTCCAAATTATTTTAAGATCTAACAGTATCCTATATATAAAATACATAATATCTTGTCCAAGTTCCAAAACGGTTACTATTTATTTATCTATTTCAAATATTATATCACAGGTTTATATTTTCTTTATATTATTATTATTATGAAATTTAAAGGTATTTTTTTTACAACACACCAATAAATATATAAATACAAATTATACACAACCAAGTTAAAAATGTTTGCTTGTTCACAAGCATAAGTTATTCCACACTATTTGACCAATCTGGATAAAAATTTAAGTTGTCTATTTTGGAAATGGAAATATATAATATTAATGTTAGGAATAATAATAATGATATTTGACTGGTGGACGAGTGGAAGAAACTGTTGGTTTTCGATAGCCAGAACCCGGGATCCCGTTTTTTTTTTTTTCAAAGAAAAAAAAAATTGTTTTAAAATAGCGCCCGATTCTTACAAAAGTTTAACCCCACCAGTGAGTGCAAAAGTCGAACTTCTTTCTACATATGTAGAAATGTGGTGCACTTGCAGTAAAATCAGTCGCTAACTATTACCCACCATGGCCTGAATTACGTGTGTAATAGGAATAATAAAATAATAATATTTAATTAAATATATATATCAATTGTTATCATCAAAAGACTCCCCCCCCGAAGTTGATCGACTTTGCCGTAGTGGGGGGGCTCGAGTCCGACTTCCAAGTCGTTCCGCCAAGAGATCAACACCACAGAGGTCCGTACGTCTCTTGACCTCACGGACAATACAGCAGCTTAATGACCGATATGTCCTCACTTCTTTTTTCTAGATTTAATTCATTTTGTCTCCTCTCTAATTGTAAATACGCTGCTGTATCACCTCATAAGCATAAATAAATAATCAAAAGACTACTACTATTTATAATGAAAAACAATATATAATCATAATAAATACTATATGTTAAAATAATATTCGTTTGGCAAACATTCACTCGGGGAGAAACTGGGTGAAGCCAGGTCATTCATTAGTTTTATATCAAACGCCTATTATACAGCATAACATTATTTAAAACCAAATATATATTTATTTTGACGAGGCCCTTTACTATAATTTTTACAGCCTCGGTTGTGTTTTCATGAAATATTTATATTTTAATATACGCACATAAGTAAATGAATTTATTAAAGTCAAAAATAATTATGCGCTAGTATCTTTTATTTTATGGAAAATCAAAAAGAGAATAAAAAACGAAAAAAAAAATTCCCTCCTTGAATTTTTTAGAAAAGTTTCGTTAAAAGAGTTTGGCAACACAAAGAAGGGAGGAGCGCCGTCCAGACGAGACTGGAATGTATGCAAATCAGCGGTATATTCATATGTGGAGGGAGGGGTTTTATCGCTGCTGTAACTGCCATTAGAGGGTCATAGATTTTTACTGGCATGGGGGACATCAACAAATCCAGGGGCGCGTCTTATTTATGGCCACACATCTTCCTTATTAATAGGTCTGATTACTTAATAGGAATGGCGGTCGGTGGTCAAAATATAATAAATATATATTGTTCTTAGAATTTATTCGTGTCTGAGTCACTTACGGATGTAAACCGGGTTGTGGGGAAAGGAATACAAACTTTCTGTCAATGTATATAAATTATATATTTTATATTAATTAAATTTAATCGCACATTAGAAAATATCGCTCAAAATCTTTTTGTATGTTTTACGAGAATTCGTATACCTTAAACTTGTGTTTTAAGAATAATATTCGTGAAGACGAGTTTCTAAGTATTTTACAAGTTCAAGATGCTTTTTCATGCAAAATATTTTTCTTATTTTTTTTTTCTATTTTTTACTTAGTTAACCCAAGTTCCTTGAGAGCGTACAGAAGCGGCCAACTATCCGGGACTTTATGTCCTTAAAAAAAAGAAGGAAAGAAAGAGAAACGGTATTAAAATGGTTATTATATGTTAATCAAATGAATAAAAGTTAGTTTTGACTAAAAAAAACGCGGTCCATATACCCATAATAGTCATTTACTTATGTGATATGTATTTGGAAATTTTTGTCAGGAGAATATTGATCTTAAAAAAGAAAAGGTTACCTCTGAAGCAAAAACTAGGCGCCTTCTATTGACCGTCCCTGCAATCTCTAACGGTTCTTGATGAACACCTCTTTGGCAAATTCAAAAGATTTTTCCTTGTGGATCTCAAGAAATCACAAAGCCAACCCTGGACTGATGAAATATCTTCATAGTCCTAAACCATGGTCTCAAGGCGGGCGTTCTTAATTTGCCAAACGTTGGTGTTGCTTTTTATATATATGTATCAGTTGTAAAATCTTGGGTAAACAAAGGGGCACCGATGTTAAACAGATAAGGGGGAAAAAAAGAGCAATTACCAATAATTTAAAAGGTCACTTATTTTTGGTGCCGTCTTTAATTAGGCGTTTGAACTATGTTACTCTCCCCGGTTCTAGGCGCGTATTTAGAAAGCCAGAGATCACATATATAAACTTGTCTTTTGTTCCTCCACAATTTACACACCAAGACCCTGTTAATGAAAGGGTAAGGACCAAACGACGTATTCAGGGGGTCGGTTTGTTGGTCTATGTGTGACGAAAACTTCCGTCGAAGATAATAATGAATATAGCGAACTCATAACTCAAGATTTCCTGAGCCTATATAGCGTGGCAATTATTTATATAGGAAGTTTCAAGTAGGCTACAATCTAAGCTGCATTCGTTGATATTAAGATTCGTTGATATTAAGATATTAATAATAATGGTAATACATGTGTGAAATATGTGCAACATAAAGTTGCTGGAGGGTAAAATTCCCCTACAAGATCCCAAGTTATGGAATCGGTTGAATCTAGGAAAAAGGTCTGAATGAGCCACAACACCCGTTTTTAGCTAATTCAGACCTTTTTGGTAAATTCAACCGATTTCATAACTTAGAATCTTGAAGGATGTTATCCAATCGAAGCCAACCCTGTACTGTTAAGGGCCAAAGACAGAAACCATAGTATATAAGTTGGATTTTTGTCTGAATTTGTCAAAACGGGTGTTATAGCTCATTCCTTTTTCACCATAACATTTTTTTTACTAGAGTGATAAACATTTTTCTATGATATGTATTGTTCTAATGCATAAAGGTGCCTCTTTTGGTACTAGACAAAGGTCGCCTCTCCCATCAAACTAAACGTCAAAACTAGACTCCATCTATTGACCGTCGCCACAAACTCGAGTCTGTGACAAAGACACAGCACCAGCTTTGGAAAACTTTGGCAAAAGTCTTTCCCTGGGCTGAAGAGGGCCATTAGCCCGAAACCACGGTCTACCAGGTGGACCCCTCTCATATGTATGCGTTATATTAAAAATATTGATTTTGATTTGCTTTGTTGTTCAGTCGTTATATCTTCTTCAAAGAGTTAAAAATACTCGAGATAACTTTCCCGATCGGTGTCAGCAATCCTATTAGGATGGAAATAAGGTTTTTTAAAAAGAATTTGTGTTGTATATATATATTAATTAATTGATACCACAGAGTGTGTGTAAGCTCACAGGTAAATAGGCGCTAACCGAAAGAAGAAAAAAGTTCCTTTGTTTAATATTAGTTTCCCTTTTATATTTTGTTCTCTCTCTTGTAAATCAATAAATATAATGTTTAATTAATAAATATTGGAATCAGTTTCATTAAAAATTCTAAGTAAAGTCAACAATTTGACCCCAGTCACCAACAGGAACTCTAAGAAGAGACTGCTGTTTCCCCCCCCCCCCCAAAAAAAAAAACTTTTAAATCTTCGTCTGAAAAATCTGTGCGACACCAGGGGGAGCTAATTAGCCACAGGGTGACCGGACACAAATGAAGGGGTAACTTAGTTAAAAAAAAAAATAAAGAATGGTTTGTAAAAACAACACAAGGAAGCGCTGTAATTAGTGGAGGGTAGTATTCCATCCAGGTTGTTTTTTATTTTTCTTCTGCTCCAGATTATTTTTTTTCTTGAGAACGTTTTCTTCCATTTTGAAATCTATTTCTAATAATTAGTATAGTCATCCCCTTAAATTTTACCATCATAGAAAACTGTTAATAAATAACAACATGTTTTGAATCTAAATAATTTTGGATGCATATAAGGTAATATGCAATTTTGTTTGTGTATTTATACAATTCAAATAAAGCATCAGTCCCCCCCCCCATTCGCGACTAAGAAATTCGAGGATGCCTAAACGAACCAATATGATGGAAATATAGTTTTTTTTTTGACACCATATAGAAATATTAAGGGTGCTGAAATTGTAATGAGAAGGAGTCGTCAAATAGAAAACTGTAGACAGGAGATCAATTTCGGAATGCTTTTTCGTGCATTTATAATCTTCTGCTATCTTATGGAATTAGAGAAATCACTAGTTTTTTTTTAAATATATAAATATGTGAAAACTAATTATATTAAAATGCTGTTGTTGGTCTCTGTGTGTAAGTAGTTATTCTCTTTTACTAACTACTCTTTCATTCTATGTAAATATGTCAAAAATATAAAATGACATTTAATTTATTATTCTTATTTGTTTTTAAAAGAGACAATTAATATTGAATTTATATTCCCGGACTAAATACTTGGCCAGCGTGGGACAGAAATGTCATGGTGGAATGTATGTATGCAAATGACACCATATGTACACAATGGAGAGAAGGCAGACGAAGAATTCTCCCCCCCCCCCCCCCCCCCCCCCCATCAATCAATTAAAGGCGATTACAATTATTTAGTACAATGGCATCATTGTTAGGTGGACGACAATGAGGCATTGTAGCTGCCGTGTTGCAAGACATAATTGTATCTTTATGAAATTTGTTTATCAGACGACAGTTTTGGTCGTCTGTGTGAGTGTTTGGTAAGAAGGGCTTTCATAACTTGGAATGTAGGGCGACCTGATTTATTGTGAAGATTAAATTAATCTTGTTGCGCTAATTTATGGGGTTATCTGATTTAAAGATCAGAATGGAAGGAGTGTGTCGGTTTTTAAATATGTCTTTTTTAAATCTGAAAGTGTGAAAGTTCCTCGATAAGAAAACGGATTGAAAATGCCAAACCCATAAATGCAGATATATGTAATATTTCATAATGTTTCCCTAGTTTACGCATATTTTTTTGCAAGAAAAATTATGAGGTTGGTAATCGTTCATTTTTTTTTTATTATTCCAGAATATTAGCAAAATACTCTTCTTTATTGTTAAAACAAGAAAAGCTAAGTACGTACACTTTTCAGGTTGTTTGGCCCTCGTCCAGCTGTATTTCAACACCCAATAATCTATTTTTTGTTTTTTTTCCTTGAGGCTTCTAGAAAAATAAAGGAATGAATAGTTATAGGTATTTGTCCAATATTCTGGAATAATTAAAAACCAACGATTAGTTGATATTTATGGGCTCAAACCATTAGCAACTTTCAGTGGGCACGTTCAGGAGAAATTCATTTTTTCTTAATATATGTTTTATGTTGTTGTTTTTTTTTTCAGTCCTGAGCTATTAATAATTTAATGATTTCTATGGCTTCATTATATTTTTGTTTACTTTTGCTGAAAATAGTTAGTCAAATATATATACACTCATGGATAAAATTTAAGAAAGTGGAAAGTCTTTGGTGTGGCCAAGTCCGTCTGTTTTTTTTTTTTTTGAAGGAGACAGAGGTTGTTCACACTTGGTTATCTTGTGTGTCTTCAATAAAGATCACTGCAATATCTTTCAGAGTTATTGTGTGAATCCCGATATACATGGTAAAAGTACCTTTTACCCAAGTTGTATTAACTTCCTTAAGTTTTGTCTATGAATGAATATCTGATAATAAAAACACACACACACACACAAAAAGAGTTTTCCCAATTTAAATCTGTGGGTTAACAATACGCAACTTTCATTTAGGAATTCTATTTATTAAGTTGAGAGATATTTAAAAAAAAAAAAGATATAAAGATGAAATTGTGAAATATGTAACGAATAATGTTTTAAAAGGCAAGCGATAATTTTTGACAAACGAAATTTGGGGTGTGTAAACCCTTTCTATCAAAAAGAAATAACATAAAAAAATAATAATATCTACAATAATAAAATTGTAAAGGAGAAAAAAATCCAAATAAAAGTAAAAGGAAAGGAGAGTGTGCAATAAAAAAAAAACGTTTAAATAATAATATAAATAAATATCAAATGATAAAAATTTAAGGAAGCCCCCAAAAAATAATTTGTAAATAATAACGATAAGTATCAGACGATAAATTTGAGAAAGTATATAATTTTATAAAATGGGAGGGAAAAGTGACCAAACGAAGGAAGTCAGCCGAGGTTTTGTTCCAGCGGGCAGACGAGATTCCCGACCCAAATTGGTGGCGTTGTCCGGTTAATTAATTGAAACACAATTTGAGGGGGGTTCGTGCAGGGTGCGCTCACAGCGGGGGAATGCCCACCCGGCCCCGGTAAATCCACCCGTTTGCCCGACTTTCTAAAAATACCATACTTTTTTTATTTTTTAATTTTATTTAAAAATAGATTCTAATGACACATTAAATTGAAGAAGCCAATATTTTATTCAATAATTAAGATGAAGGAAAACGTGAAAATGAAAGTTTTTACTGGTGTACAGTAAAATAAATAAAGAAATATATCTATTTTTGATGAGCGACTATAAATTTGAAGCAAAAAAATGACCTGATCCAACCTAACTTCGGCTTCAAGATTCAGTACAGTTTCAACTCCCGTTATTGAAGGTGGTATTCAGCCTTGTTCTCAAGATACCTACTATCCTTAAGATGCCTGCCATCCTCAAGATACCTATCATTCTCAAGATACCTACCATTCTCAAGATACCTATCATTCTCAAGATACCTACCATTCTCAAGATACCTGCCATCTTCAAGATACCTACCATTCTCAAGATACCTATCATTCTCAAGATACCTACCATTCTCAAGATACCTGCCATCCTCAAGATACCTGCCATTCTCAAGATACCTATCATTCTCAAGATACCTACCATTCTCAAGATACCTGCCATTCTCAAGATACCTATCATTCTCAAGATACCTACCATTCTCAAGATACCTACCATTCTCAAGATACCTACCATTCTCAAGATACCTGCCATCCTCAGGATACCTGCCATTCTCAAGATACCTATCATTCTCAAGATACCTACCATTCTCAAGATACCTGCCATTCTCAAGATACCTACCATTCTCAAGATACCTATCATTCTCAAGATACCGACCACTCTCAAAATACCTGCCATTCTCAAGATACCGACCATTCTCAAGATACCTACCATCCTCAAGATACCTACCATCCTCAAGATACCTACCATTCTCAAGATACCTATCATTCTCAAGATACCTGCCATTCTCAAGATACCTGCCATCCTCAAGATACCGACCACTCTCAAAATACCTACCATTCTCAAGATACCTACCATTCTCAAGATACCTATCATCCTCAAGATACCTACAATTCTCAAGATACCTACCATTCTCAAGATACCTACCATTCTCAAGATACCTACCACTCTCAAGATACCTACTATTCTCAAGATGCCTACCATCCTCAAGATTACCTACCATATTTGTCCATATAGGCACCAAAATTTGACAGGATAAAAATGTGTTGCATGGGATTTTACTTTTCCGAATAATGGAAAAATACATATACAAAAATTAGAAAATCTTTTGCTTTGTTTATAAGGTGTATTTACTGAGAGCAGGAGAGTGATATTCCACTCGGCAGCAGTTTTGTCCGCTGGCAGATCTTGTAGCCGTTTAATCCGGCTGGATGGGTTCAAGTCGGGGTGAGTTACCGACAGTGGAATCTTGGACATATTTCACGTGATTTATTCCAGGAATGTAGCCACTTCCGGTCAGACGTTTCCGGGTCGTAAATATCTTGGTGGGTGACGGCGTCAACTGTAGACGCTTGGTTTGGACGCTCGACTGGAAAATATTCGGGTTTTTTTTTTTTACCTTTTTTTTGCTGGCTTCACCATTCACTCTTTGTATCCCTCCCTTTAAAAATACATTAAAATAATTCATTTTTTATTTATTACCCCCCAGTACAAAAAGTAAAAGTGGTGATGAGAAATGAGCCACAAAACCAGTTTTAGAAAATCAAGACAAAAAGACAACCTATATTCCATGATTTCTGGCTATGGGCAAATATAAAATCCTACAAGAGAAGATATGAAATAGAACGAATTTGTTAAAAAGGTATTTTAGCTGGTAAATTGACAGGGTTGATTTGCATACCAGATTCTATATATATAGATATCTAATGTTTTATATTTTCTAATCATTAAGGAAGACGGAATGGTTAAAAAATTAGCAAAATTCAAAAGAGGTGTACCTCAGCGGGTTGGTGTACCTCTTTTTTTTTTTTTTTTTTTTTTTTTACGAGCTGAAAAAGTTTATGGTTTTATTGAATATAAATACATTTTCTCCTAATGTAATCCATTTTGTATTTTCTCTTCTGTTTTGGAGTGCTATCGTTTAGGTTTCAATTATGTTTTTAGTCCGGTTATTAAATTGTATAAAATGAATTGTATATAATCTACTAAAATGTATTTAGGCGCAAGTATCCCGAGCTGGGATATCGCGTCCGATATGTCAAATAAATAAATAAATAAATAATGTAATTTAAATGTATAATATCATATGCGCATATGCAAAAATGGGTTTTAAAAGTTCAGAATACTTTTTTTTTTTTTTGTAATTTAAATTCTAAAAATAATGTATTAAGATCTTATATTTTTTCCTGAAAATAAAATTTTGCAATCTACATAGAATATATATCAAATTTCTATTAAAAAAATTCGGTCACATAAATTTTTATAGAATAAAAACGGCAGTATATATAATAAATTACTGATTTTTAAAACATAAATATAATATAATAATATAAAAGCACAGAGTTATATAAGCGATGCTATTTAAGCAGGCCAAACGATTACTACATTAACAAGTCATTAGTCCGAATTAAAAAATAATAATTTCAATGATCAATTATAACTATTTTCTAGGGAGACATCCGGGTTCCCAACGCATTTTCTCAGGATCAATTAATGCTAATTCAAATCATACGGTATACATACATTTTTTTTTTTACAACGATAGGTCAATAGTCAAAAACTAATCCTTTCATATTATAATCTCAATGATAATACTAACCAAATCACATATTTAAAAAAAAACTACAATGATAGAAAGGTTTTTTTTTTTTTAATAGAAAAAAAAATTAACGCGTACTGCGCCACATAATATGTGGGGAGGATGCAGACGATTCGTACAAACTTAATTATGACCATTATTTTAGCACATATATAATGGCGGTGGGAAAGTTGGCGGAGAAAGAATGGTTAGGCCTAACAAAAAATGGTCGGAGAGGCGAAATTACTTTGAGGGCCGAGCGCTTACACAAAGGTTGAAGACGTTTGTTGTCCAAGGGCGCTGATGGCTTTTTCTAAGGTCCTCCAATACCAATTATACCACTCCTGCCTTTGGTAATTACTGTTCCTGCAAAAGGAAAAAAAAAAGTCGTTTTGAGAAAAGTGGTGTAAATGCTGATTTACTTAAGGTCTGAATAGATTAATAAAATATTATTCCTTAAGAGTTAGTTATGAGAGATTTTTATATACATTTTGAAAAATTTAAAACTAAATATTATAGATATTTGAGTAATTGTGTGAATTTTAAAAAGCTTTTTGATGCAAAAGGTGTTTGTGAAGAGTTTTGTTTTTGTTAGAATTTGGGTATTAAAAGTATCTTTTTTTTCCCCAATTCTTATGTTTTGAAATTGAAATATTTAACATTATAGAGTCTAAAGAAAATGGCGAAAGGTATATAGGTTTTGCAATTTTAAGACATTTTATACTTTAATGACAACATTTTACACTTTAATAACAATGTTTTACATTTTTAATCGATGGCTTCATTTTATTGAATATTTTAAACAACTATATTTAAAATATTTAAATTTTAATTTAAATACTTCTATTTTAAATTTTTGATATTGGCATCATTTAGACATTTTTATACCCGCTTTAATCAAGCAATCAAAATAATGCAATTGAGATTTTTCTCGCTTAAAGTTAATTATAGTTAATATGACGTTGATTTTTCCCCAATATTAATGATACAAGTTGCTTCTCAGCTTAATTTTCATCTGTTTTCATAACCAATGTTTTAAAAGGCTTTCTTTATGTGAAATTAAAACAGCACACACGTTATTTTTTTATTTAGATATTTTTCCATCCTATGTGTGATGAGCTAATGTTCTAGTTAATATGATTCAATATGATATTTAAAAAAAAAAAGATAAAAACTGCAAATATTTTAAATAATAGTTCTCTCTCTACATATTTTTGCATAAAATAAAATTATATTTATTATTAATATGGAGTAAATGTGTATCTGCTCATAATATTGCTGAAAAATGGTTATTTTTGATGAGCGAAATACGAGCTGTAAAAAAAGCACTTATTTTTAGAATTTGAATATATTTTTTTTATATTAAGATGTTAAGGCACAAAATATCTATAAATAGGCGTCGAAATGTGTGTGTTCATGATTTGATTTTGTAACACTGTTGTGACAATAATTTGCAAACGATCATGTTATTAAACAATAACGCGATACAATATTTATTTTTATTTATAAATAAAAATTGAGCGATTTATTTTGCTCTGAAAATAATATTATGAAAGAAAATTATACACTTCTAGAAATATTGCCAAACAAAAGGTAAGATTTTATATCTCCCTTAGCATTAAATAAAATTTCAAAAACAACGTTTTATTGAGAGTAATAAAAGGATTTAATTAAAAATGGTTATATTTATAATTTTTAAGTAAATATAAAATTTAAACGGCATCTAAAATATCTACTATACAACTTTACCAAGATACACGTTTCTTTTTTATCGGCATAATTTAAAATATTTGCATAAATATATTATTCGGTAAGAAATTTGTTATGTACGAGATAACGAAATTATGTGTATTGCAGATATATTCATATATTTATTTTCTGAATACATATTAAAATAATTTTAGGCCTTAATTTGCTTCCCAAATCGTTTGTTTGGTAATAATTGTGTAGTGATTTTTAAAATCAATTTTAAATACACCGTGTATTCATATTAAATACAAGGCCTTTTTAAAAAAATATTATAATATAATACCTTTTTCATTTTATATATCAGTTTTTCTTATTATATTTAAGATGTTGCTATTTTTTACATCCATACAGTTTATCAAAAGACATGTTCATTCGAATTTCTAAGAATAAGCGAGGTGAGAACGTCTCAATCCTCCGCTCTAATTTTACTTCAAACAGTTTATATTTGCATTTATTTTTGATAAATGAGTATATAGAAACAAACACAGCTTACTACTAATAAAAAATATATGTTATAAACATTATAAGAAGTAAGAAAAAATAAAATTAAGGTAATTTTCTGCTCTTCAACGGAAAAATACTTACATGCACAATAAAAAGATGTACAGAAATAATTGAAAAATTCTGTACAAAGATCATCTTTATACTGAACATAGAGGTATTTGCCCGTTGAAGAGCAGAAATTTTGCTTGAAAGCTTGCGAGATCAAAATTAAAAGAAACTCTTTACCTTAATTTTATTTTTTTCTTTATTTTAAATAATTTCTAGGTAACTCTTACCCAAATTATAAGAAGTGATTTAAAAATATTAATTATAAGAGATGCTGGGATTTTTTTTTTTTTTGAAACTATCAATCTCATAATGTAAATGGTCGCACTCGTTCACGTGTGTGAAGGAGCTACTACAAAACAGTGGGAATATGCTATTAAAAAAAGATCAAATATGATATTAAATATTTTATGGATCGCCTACATATTTTGACAGCTATAATATAATATGACTAAATTTATTACCAAATATACAGCACGAAATTCTTTATGAATGTATTGAAAATTGTTCGAATTTTCGTCAAAAATGTCCTTTACCATATGGACATTAGAACAATAATGAAACATTCTTTAAAACAAGAGACACTTCGGCTAGAAAATTTTTAATTTTTTCGACGTTTCGGCAAAAATATTTTGTCTTGGTCAGGAAAAAATAAAAATTAAAGCATTCTAAATATTTGTTTATGATTCGGGATTGATATGTATTAAATTTTAAAGATCGCGTGAGAACGCCCTTGCAACCTCAAATACATATATACAAATGCTTTAATTTTTATTTTTTTTCCTGAAGAAGACAAATGATTTTTGTCGAAACGTCGAGCAAATAAAACATTTTCTGGCAAGTGTCTCTTATTTCAAGAACTATGAATGCCGGCCAGGCGCAAACTCTATCTTCAATATAAATATAAAATGTGTTTATGAAGCATATGTCAATTATCTTCAATCAAATAACTTTTTTTGGGTAAAATTAATCAAGCCTCCAGGGAAAAGTGGCTTTTCAAAACGTTTTTATTCTCTAGCTTTCGGGCACGGACATCCTTCTACAGGATACCAAGTTTTCTTCTGTAGAAGGACGTCCGTGCCTGAAAGCTAGAGAATAAAAACGTTTTGAAAATACATTTTTCCCTGGAGGAATGATTAATTTTACTTAATATTGATACAAGGGATTATTTTATTGAATTGTCAGCTTTTTTTTTTGTGAAAGTTTTATAAAAATTGAAAAATTAAACGCGCGTTCGTATTTCAGTAAAAAGAGTTTTTTGTTTTTGTTTTTGATTCATTAAGTTCACGTCCCTTGTCAATACTAGTTATAGATCAACTCTAAATGAGAAAAATGCCAGTGTTTATTTGACGTTTTACGCGTCCAAAGAAAGATTTAAGTGAAAAGCCCTATGTATAGAAAGAACGGTTTCATGAACTATATATCTCTAATTTACTATCTCTGTATATCTGATTTATTTTAAGATTATTTTTTATAAACAATAAAAAGATCGTGCATATAGGCACTCTGCTAAGCCTTTTAGGCTCATAAAAAAGTTAAATAGAAGGGAAAGAAGCGACTCTGTGGTGGCAGTTTGAACAGTCGAATGTAGCAATTATGAGAATATAACACAGATAGCCAACGTTTATATAAGGAAAAGAAAAGGTCTTAAAATGGGAAGATTTTAAGAGATGCAAAATATCGTGCAATATTCGGCAACAAGGCAGAATATAGGTCGCCCTGCCATGGTGGCCACCGGCGCCAAACAATGGGATAAATATTCATACAGCGTGACTGAGGCAAAAACCCATTATTGAATGGTCGGGACAGACACCACAGAGCTTTCTTTTGATTTTTACGTACATTCTTTTGTTTAGGTCCTCTACGGCTTAATCAGCTTTGGACAAGGATGTTTTTTTTTTTTTTAATGATTGAAGTTATATATAAAATATCATTATGATTATTTTACTCGAATTCTCCATATTGGGAACTGGATATTTTCGAAATATAAAAATATTTAAAAAATATCCCTTATGAATTGAGAGACTCGAGTATATTTCTGCTAGGAAAATGATGTTTTGTAACATCACCCTATCTAATTTAATGGGTGGGGGTGGGGGGTTAAAACATAAATGAGCAAAGAAAAACAAAAAAAAAAAAAAAACTTTTTTCCATCTTAATAATTTCCTATTGTTACTACATATATCTTTATTTATTGATACTTTTATCATTGTTTGCTTTTTCTCTCTCTTTGTGGACTTCGAGACAAGTTTATTTAAGACAAGATGTTTTAACAAGAGGTTTTTGTTGTATAAATACGGTATTTTACAATGAAGTAAGTTTCAACACACACACAAATGAAGCTATAGAGAACATATAATAGAGCACAATAGAAACTTGTCTGAACTTTCATCCGAAAGGTATGGAGAGAAAATATTGTTGTGGGTAGACTTGAAGGGAGGGCTGAGAAAGTAAAGGGGCAGACAATGGCCGCCGAGACGAACGAGGGAGGGGCCCTGGCGAAAATTTATTAAGGGGATTAGGGGGAAAAATAGATCGCATTAAAATGAAGGCAACCAATCATTTGCCGCCATTCAGGAAATGCTCTGGGACAAATTGCCGCGTACGTTTCCTGCATCGAAATGTCCGCTAATTAGGCAGACGGGTATAGGAATCGTCGTCTGCGCCAGCCACTGTTGCCAGCCAACCTCCACATATATTACCCCCACCTCCCCCTTACGTAAGTAAACCTTGTTGTTACCCCTCCCTTTCCCCTCCTTCATAAACCAAGTGAGCTTTCGAGGTAAAATACTTGGCTTCTTCTTTCTCATATAAGAAATACATACTCTCACGAGATACCGAGGGGAACAATTTCGATTTAACATTTTTTGACCAATTCAAAAGGGTATATGCAAATAAGGTTGAAATTATAGGAGAGAGATTGAGATTGAAACTTCTTTATTACATCGTTCATATATGATTATATAAGGTTAAATATAAATATGAATAAGAGAGAGAAAGGTGTAGAAACGTTGTACTTAAAATTATGAGGCACGGTTCATTATGGCAAATGGTGATATATGGTGTTACTTTCAACATGTGGGGGAACATGAGGTGTGTGATGACTATTTTCTCATAACACACATATAGATATTTATTTATGTTGGAACGTGTAGAGTCGGTTATTAAAGATGTAAGAGAGTAATTGCTTATTTACCGCCGGAGAACACTAGAATACCAAGTTACGTTGTTATATGTCTTGACAAAGGTTGGCTGGCATTGAGCCAACCGAAATATTGGAAAATAAATCTTTTTATACAATCCAATATATGCCTTTTTATTATCTAAAGATTTAAGTATGGATTGCTCTTTAAAAAAATATATATGACGATTTAAAATAAATATGTGTTAGTTTTCTGCGCAAAATTTCCTGTTATTTTCTCTGAATTATTCAAAGATAAAATTATTAGGTTATTTTTCTTCTTCACACTATATATACGTATATACATACACACCATTGTTTTTATTGAAATTACATTATGAATTGTAAAGAAGCTAATATTCTTTCTAGTTGAAATGCCAATGTTACTATTTACTTTATGTGTCGTCAGTTTTAAACTTTATTGTTGTTTTAATTAGGGCAAAAATGTGAGTTGGGTTTGAAACAAGGGTTAAAGCAAATTAGGGGGACATGCAACCGACAAAACGGGTAACTTCTAGGTTAATTCACCGCTGGATGGGGTTCTATATCTATCAATGAACCCAAGTAATAATTTAGCGTCAAATTCGCACCACAAACTCTCAACACTAGAAGAAAACCTGTCAGTAAAAATCGCTTATTAAAAAAAAAACTTTAATTGGTTATAAAAATTTTACTTGAAGTTTTTTTTATCAAGTGTGTTTCAGTGGCATCTAAAAAACCGTTAGAGTAAAAAATAAATATAAAAGGGTCGCTTTGCAGGGCCACATTTATGAGTGAGTAGATGGGAGAATGTTTATTATTATTAATTTTTTTTAACATTAATTTTTATAAAAAGTCCTATTGTAGCACACAATATTATTATAGAGTCAAATTTAAAATAAATCCTGAATTAATTATTTTCACGGTAAAATAATAAAAAAAGAAAGTCGACTGAACCAGAAAAAAAAACTGGTCAAATTGAATAAAATAGATTATAAAAGACATAACGACGAGGTATTCACTGATAAGAAATTTAGACCTGAAAACGGGGTCCGATTAAATAAATATTTGTCGCGTGTTAATTACTTCACCGCGCGCCATAAAGTTCTTACAATTTGTCTTTAAATCACTTTTATGTCTTTTCTTGTGATTCGGTCATAATTTAGCTATCTATCAGGTTAGTTGGTTTTTGATGGTTTCGACAGCATTGTTTCATGTAGTGTGACGAAGGAATTCCCCATGAGATTATATTATTTTTTTACCTATTGTCAAAGAAAAATAGAATAAACACTTTTTATTAAAAGTTTAATTCTTAATAAAAAAGAATCCTACTGTCTCCTTGCTATAAAACTACATCCAGTGTCCCGTCGATTTAGATGGTACTACTTGGATTAGTTCTATATGAAGCACCAATGGGCTAAATTTTAAAAATAAAATGAAGCATTGACAATCTGTACAACAAAGCCTTCAAGAATCTCATATAATCGGGTATATCATTTTAAAAATTCGGATAGCTGTTTACTGTGCTTATAATCTATTTGGAGTGAAGTGGCCAGACAGGCTTTAAGGCAAAAACAACATGGTCAAAAGTCATTAATATAACTATTTAAATGGAAATTTCATTGATTTTATAGAGAAGGGGTCCATTTCCATCTCATATAAAATTATTGAATATATGGTAATGTTAAATATTCAATGAAGAAAATAGAATTTTAGAACAATAAAGGAAAAACGATCCAAGATTCAGAGATATATCACCAAACTGTGATCTCATATTCCATTAGACCATATTGTGGAAATAAGAAGTTACACCAACACGAAATATATTTATAAATAATTCTGTTTCAGCGAAACGTTTTAGAGAATGCCTAAATACTTTTTTCCAGTTATCAATAACCACACGAAATATTTTATAGAGAGAAGAAAGAGAAAAAAATTATAATAAATAGTGATTTTAACATATTATAATATATAATTTAAATTACACAATATTACTATGCACTTTAATTATAACCATACATATTCATCTTTTTAAAAATATTCTTTGGCCATTAAGTTTTGACAGGGCTGTAAACGTTTTATCATTAGGGTACCACGTGATCCACCAATCATTATATGCAACAACAATTTAGTTAACCGGTCTTATAATACCAAATTTGATCAATATATATATATATATAAAAATAATTTATAATCATTTTTTGAGATTTATTTCTCTAATGGCTGCCTCCTCCTCTCCCCGTAATTAACGGCACTTACTTAACAATCAGACGTGTTACAAATTAAAAAGAAGAAGAAAAAAAAAATCGCCATTTTTAAAATAATCGTCTGCATTCTAATATTCGAGATGCGGCAGCAGTAATAAGGAAAAATAAAATTCACACAATATTTCGATCATAGACGGTACATTAACCTGAAATCCGTCTGGCAACACAAGCAGCCAATATTTATCCACCGACAGATGAGCTCGGGGGAAAAAAAAGTGTGCCCTTATTATTAAGCAATTATAAAGCCATCGGAGCCTATTTTAAAGAAAAGATGTAGAAGTTTCTGCATATTAAATACGCAGATTTCCATTTTATACGAGACCTTCGATCATTATCGAACTACCGTATCATTAAAGTCTTTTCTTTTTTTACCAGACGGATGATGCATGCGCGTCTTCTGTCTCGATTTCTTTCCCCCCCTTCCCCCTCTTCTATTTGAATAAAATTTTATCTAACTAAATTAAATTATGCTGGAATAGTTAGAGAGACAAAAAAAAAAGCTGTATTATAATTTTCCAACCTTTTAGAATATTTCATTTTTTGTTGCCATGGTTTTCCTCTCTGATAGTGTAGTGATAAAGTGTTCTTTGGAGTTTATATTTCTTGCGAATTTTGATTTGAAATTTTGTCTAGTTCGGTAGGGATAAGATAGAGAGAGAGAGAGTCTCTCAAAAAGGTGCGAATTGTATGAACGTATGAATCGTATATTAAAATCTTTACCAGATGATGAAAAGTGCGAAATGTTAGTAACTTTAAGTCTTTTTAGGCATAGTTTAACCATAGAAATCAGGACTAAAGAACACAATAGAAACATCATGAACAAAGACAGCCGTTCCCAGATTTATCAGCACATGGCAGAAACACAGCATTCATTTGATTTCACAGACACCCAATGTATTTACAGTAACATAAGCGGAAAATATCAACGACTGGTCCTGGAGGCTTTGGTTTCCAATAAAATTCCAAGCCTCAATAGAAAAATAGAACTACCCCCGCAGTACATAGCTTTTTGTAATAATATGGACCCCACATAAGGAAGTTTAACCTCAAGTGTTTCCCGAATTATGTATATATTTTATTTATTTTAAACTGAATTTCTCGCTCGCTCTCTAGGTGTGTTGATACGTGCTTGTTCGTGGCAATTCTGCTTTAATTTTTAAATCTTACTTAGGTGGGTGTATTTACCTCTCCACATATATTTTTTCTTTGATTACCTGAAGAAAAGCATTTTGCTTGAAAGCTTGTAATTTTAATTTTAATAAAAGAAACTCACCACGCTATTTTTCGTTTTCTCTTTTGATAGTTTAATCTAATTCATTAAATCAGTATTTGCCGACTTTTTAAAATTTTATAATCGGCGGTATACGTAAAGTCAGAAACTTTAGCGACAAACACGACTTGTGAATCGAGATGGATTTAAAGAAAAAAAAAAAACAGGCGTATTTAATTGAGATAGCTCTTTTTCGGAATGATCGCATCTTTCCATCAATGTTAAAGGTTTGGTGTTTAACATCATTTTTGATACTTAATAGCATCCGAGAAATTCCTACGGCATACCTATGCCTGGTATAGAACAAGAAGTGTTTACAGCGAAAAAAATAAAATGGATGAAACATTGACGTCAACTGTCTTAAAAAAAAAAAGTTTTCTAAAATTTTTAGGTAATGTTACTAAATCAGTTTGAAGAGTTTGGTTCAACTCTTTATATACGGAGTCGTGATAAAGTTTCAAGAATAATGATGATCTCAAACATTGGAGGGCAAACAATTTGAAATAAAATTATTCGATTTTTCATTTATTTTTTATTTATAAACGACTGATTTCAATATATTTACATTAGGTATATCTATATATATAAAAATGAATGTATGTGTGTGTGTGTCCTTTATGCCTGACCAAACCACTAATTGGAACGCCATTAAACTTTGGGAAGTTATTTAGTATAGTACTGGGAAGGTTTCTAGCAAATAAAATTTTTGAAATAACTTTTCACCTGAAAATAATCAAGATAAATATTCTAATTCATCTGTTATAATTCACCAATCTGCTCTAAATATTATCATGATGATACGATGATTTTGTAATGTAGAAAATTAGGAAAGATAAAATTCAGGATGACACGGCAATTTATTTGAGACAAGAATAATGATACAAATCCAAGGCAAGATACTATTCCTTTAACTTCCAATTACCGAGGGAACCAATTAATATTGATTTTATTCAACTTATCGAGTATTTTTCAAGGGACCGGGAAAAAATGTTCACTTTATCGAGAGATTCGTTAGACAAACCTTTACTCGGGTAAAACCCGGGCGAAGCCGGGTACATCCATACAAGAATAATGATACAATTCCATGGCAAGATACTATTCCTTTAACTTCCAATTACCAAGGGAACCAATTAATATTGATTTTATTCAACTTATCGAGTATTTTTCAAGGGACCGGGGAAAAAATGTTCACTTTATCGAGAGATTCGCTAGACAAACCTTTACTCGGGTAAAACCCGGGCGAAGCCGGGTACATCCGCTAGTTTATTATATATTGTTGAATTATTCTGGTAACAGCTTTGTAAAAATCGAACAATCTCTTTGTACTTAGACGAATGACAATTTAAAAATATTTATAGACATCTTGTCAATTACATAGGTGCACAGTGTATGCACAATTCTTAGAACAATGATAGGATGATTTGAAAAAGTAACATATAAATACTAAGTACAATAATTATGTACAAGGTGATACAGTGTACGATAGAATATCGTCAACGGGTCTTCGGCAACACGGCGCATTTCTTGGCAGAAGAAACTAACGTAAATTGCAAACTTCACAGACGAAGTGATAGCATAGTCCTCGAGACCCGACGAGAGGATTCAGGACCGCACCCCACTTTTCTAGAGCGCGAGTGATACAAACGATACCCATTGATACCCACAAATTGATTTTTTTTATGTAGACATGTACTATACGTTTCCCTCTATGCACATTTGTAAATCTCTATATACCACTTTTTGTTTAGATACTACGTTTGGTGTTGGAAGAGAGGAAATTAAAAACGCTACTCTCAATAAATTTTAACTCACCCATTATCAGACATCGATAGATTACTATTTATTAACACTACTCTCTTCTATTATAGAAAAAAAAAAAACAATTTGAAATGTATTGCCTTGTGGTTTCGTCGTAAATGCGTGTCTAAGTTTTGTGTTATTAAATAATTATGAATGGAAAAAAAAATGTATTTTTTTCTGAGTCTATGTATCTCTCTCCACTAATGGTATCTCCTTGGTTTTAAGGCGCGGCCGGCTCTAGGGGGTGGTTGCCTAACAACGTCTGGTCACCCGGCGACACCGTTCTGTCATACGCCCGCCATGATCCATCACGCCGCCAGGTTGAAGTGGCCGATCCTACCTACCGTCGTTATTGCCGGTTATTGTTGTTATATTGGCCGATCCTACCAACCGTCGCTATTGCCGGTTATTGTTGTTATATTGGCCGATCCTACCTACCGTCGCTATTGCCGGTTATTGTTGTTATATTGGCCGATCCTACCTACCGTCGCTATTGCCGGTTATTGTTGTTATATTGGCCGATCCTACCTACCGTCGCTATTGCCGGTTATTGTTGTTATATTGGCCGATCCTACCTACCGTCGCTATTGCCGGTTATTGTTGTTATATTGGCCGATCCTACCTACCGTCGCTATTGCCGGTTATTGTTGTTATATTGGCCGATCCTACCTACCGTCGCTATTGCCGGTTATTGTTGTTATATTGGCCGATCCTACCTACCGTCGCTATTGTCGGTTATTGTTGTTATATTGGCCGATCCTACCTACCGTCGCTATTGCCGGTTATTGTTGTTATATTGGCCGATCCTACCTACCGTCGCTATTGCCGGTTATTGTTGTTATATTGGCCGATCCTACCTACCGTCGCTATTGCCGGTTATTGTTGTTATATTGGCCGATCCTACCTACCGTCGCTATTGTCGGTTATTGTTGTTATATTGGCCGATCCTACCTACCGTCGCTATTGCCGGTTATTGTTGTTATATTGGCCGATCCTACCTACCGTCGCTATTGCCGGTTATTGTTGTTATATTGGCCGATCCTACCTACCGTCATATTACCGGATACTGGAGCTATATTGTTATTTTAAAATGCAACATATTTCAAATTATATTATGTAAATAAAGCCAAAACTGTTTTTAAAATGAGTTTTTTTTTTCTTTTAAATTGTAATTGAAAAACGTAAATCATAAAATAGAGTGGTTTTATGAAAGAAAAGGGGTCTCACTACTAATTAATAAAGTTCCTTTAAACGCGTGGAAAGTATGTTTTAGATAATTCATTGAATGATGATTGATGCACATTATTTGTGCACGCATGAGTTTTGATTTTTGTTGTTGAAAACTACCTTTTTTTTTAAATTTTCAATCGCAATTACAGCTATTCAACATAGTAAAATTGCCTTTACATAGTGGTATATAGACTTTGTAAAGGAGATTGGATATTGTGTGTGTTAATTTTACCATAAAACAACCCTATTGGAGTTTCCTAGTGTAAATAACATCAGGGTAAGGTGTTATAGGAAGAAATGTTGAATTACCAACTCTCTCTATGAATCTATCCGCAAAACCAGGTAATCCCTGCCTCGGTAATTTAACTGTGTCATCTATATCAGTGGTGAATCTTCCCCCAGTGGATGAGTCATACACCATTTCCCATTATTTTTCCATCACTAAAGAGTTTATAGAGATTTGTATATAGAGATGGCAGTCTAATGTCCCTATATGTTAATATATAAACAGTAAAATTTGTAGTAAGCTGTCATTTTTAGAGAATCTCTTAAACAAAATGGCTGGATAGGTCGAATGTTACATGGTCCATGCGATCGGTGCCAAAGACACGATTTATTGTATGTGAATGGCTATCTCTTGTGTGTGAAGCTAGACGTATTTACAAAATAACTTTACTACAAGGAAGTTTTTGAATATAACTGCCTACGAAATTGGATATAGAAAGGAACAGTCAACAATTTGCATATCTATGACTTGACACACCTTAAGTCTCTCAAGTTTACAGGTAATATCAATATAGTTGTTGTTGTTTGTGTTTGCGTTCATCAACACGAGTTCGACTTGGTGACACTATGGACAAATATTGTCCAATTTGATATTTGAAACAGGATATTTGAAAAAATTCTAGAAAAATAATCAAGCTTCTGATATATCAACTTTTGAAGTTGGCCCGATATTCCATCAGACCATATATATTGACAATATTTGAACAAAAAGAAACAACATCTTGATTGTAATTCAAGCCACACCAAACAGGATCTTTGGAACAATCTAGAAAAAAAAAACATCAGGCTTCTAAGACATCAGTTTATGGAGTTGGTCCGATATTCCATCAGACCATATTATGGAAATAAAAATTTTAAAAAATATGGCAGAAGCACTTCGTACATGTCAGGTACAGCCTGTACTGAGAACAATTAATCCTTAAGGAAGCGATTGTTATAAAGATTGCCGTCAAATTTTCCTATTAAAAAATACACGCGAAAGAAAAAAAAAAAGTTGATTTCAAAATTTCCGGGTGGCTAGAACAAAGAGAATGTGGCGAGCAATCTAGTTGTGGCAGGAAGTGGCAGAATAAAAATGTGGGAGTAAAAAAAAAAAACATTATTTCCGTCAAGTTTCTGCCAATAAAAAACTTTTAATGCTCACAGAATGACTTGAGGGACATGTTTGTCGGGTCATTCACCATTCCAAACATTTTCTGAACATATAGCGCCCAAGTAACCAACGAATTAGATCAAATTGACACCTATTTTTTCTATTTTACTTAGAGATTTTATATAGAATTGAGGCACATAATATTTTAAAATTTAGGTTTTTTTTTAAATTTTATTTCTAAAAGAGAATCAATAATATAAGACGAAAAAATAATACTTTTGAACTTCAAAAGGCTACAGTATTGAATAAGAATGAGTCCAGTCTAGTGCAATGATGATTTTACAAACTACATAAAAAATAAAGAAAAAATGCATCTCATGATCGTGCAACTAAAATTCTTTAAAATAAAAGTTCGATCACCTAATGAAACTGTACGAAAGAAGAAGTAAAAAGCAGCCGCTCTCTCTACCGTTGAAGATATTGATGAAAACGTCAAGCGATCTTCCTGAGTAGTAGATGAATGTTTCACCATTCCTTCAATAGAACCTGTGAAATTCAATGTACATCCATCATTTATAGACACACAGAGAGATGGGATACAAATCTGATATCTCAAACATTTACCACGCACAGCCTTTATATACATATATAGCTTTATAATTGGAGGGCAGCACTGAGAAATTGGCAATAGCCTGATGATTGCCTACTGACCTACAAGGAAAAAGATAAGCTTTTTAATTATAACTGGAAAAATTCCTTTGCTCTCTCCACCCTTCTCATATTTTTAAAGAAATAAACAGAAACGATTATAAAACCTCAAATGTGGAAACCAACATTTAACAATTTCAAAACTTGAACTGTCAAAGTCTCTCAAGTTTACAGAGGCACTCTCAAAACATTCTCAATATGCACCTAGTGCAAAAACGTTAATGGCATTCCCCAAAATCCCATTGATTGCATCCAGGCTAAAAAGACAACAAGGTCTCTTTGGAAAATTCCAGAAAAAAAAATCATCAAAGTTCTGATACATCACCAAGAATTGATCTGATATGCCGTTAGACCATTTTGTGAGAAAAGGTCAAAATAATAAATGATGCATAATGTGAACAAAAACCTAGTTTCAATACAGTCTTTAATTTTGCTGCAGCTTTATAGAATTAATGATATTAAAAAAATAAAAGTTTTATTGAACAAAAAGCAGTGAGGATTTGTAAAAATAAAAATGTTTAACTCTCATTTTATCGATGGGAATTTTACCGGGAGGATATTAATCTGTACCAATGCCACAATACCAGCTTTGGCGAACCGAAATGCGCCCAGCTGGAGACCGTGATTTTGTGCAATGGCCATCGTCAAGTTCAGGGTGGGCTTCGATTTCATGGGATCCACAAGGGATAAAATGAAATATCACAATTTGCCAAAGAGAGGTTTAGATGGTAAAGTGACTATTTTGACGGAAGAAATGACTTTTTTAGGTATAGTCTCATTTTATCGTTAAATAATCAAGGGGTGCGTGGTGTATAGGTGAACATTATTACCATACAATTACCGTTTCTAATGATAAAAATATAGCTTGATTAATTTTGAAAGAAAAAAAAAAGCTTTATATACTCAGTGCCAAATACATACCAAAAGAAAGCAGGATGCTGCCATTCATAAAATTATATCACATAAATATTCTTCGCCCCCAAAATTGCAGTAGCAGCCTATTTTTCTGCCCAAGAATCACGGCAGGCAGTGTTGCCATTCATGTTACACTCTATGATCATAAAAAAAAAAAAATCTTCAGCTTCCATATACCGATAAGGCGTGCATAATCAAACAGGTTTTTTAGGAAAGTATCATCATTATTTTCCATAACGGAGGCGGCTATTTTAACAACCTTATCTGGCAAGCCATCAGATGGAGGATAATTTGTTAAAAGTTGGGACTTCAGCGCCTTTGTCAGAGGGTGGGGCTGCTGCGTGGGATCCTTCCCTGCCTTAATAGATTTACGTGTTTTTTGGCTTCTCTCTGTTGTCCCCCACATGCCAATTTACACTATCTAGAGCATTGAAATATTTTTGTTATGAGTTTTTTTTTTCTATAAAGAGTTTTATTATCGAGTTTTTTTTCTTAAGTTCACTTTATAGAGAGTTTCCTTAGCGTTTTCGCTAAAAAAAGGAACATTATTGAGGGTTTTACGTTAAAGAATGTTTTTAGCTATACATGATTTCGAGATAAAGAGTTTTCCGTTATACATTTTTTTTCGATATAGTTTCATTATACTAAGAGTTTTTGGTTAGTTTTTTTTAGTGCGTATTTACATTTAAAATGTTTGATAAGTTTGATAATTTCAAATCGAATTTGTTTTGCCACTCATATTTGTTTTTTTTTTCCCTATTGTGCGACATAAAATGTTAATAAATAATCAAATTGGTTTAAAAATTGTGGGAAAAATGTATTTTAAAACATATTTTGTAAAAAGTATTGTGTGGAATGAATAAATGAATTGAGAGAATGCGGCGGCACTTGCTTGTATTTATACTCATGGACAAAACTTAAGGAGTTGTCCCTTTTAGCATGTATATCGGGATTCAGACTCTGAAAGATATTACAGTGACCTTTATTGAAGACACACGAGATAACCAAGTGTGTACAACTTCTGTATCCTTGAAAAAAAAACCGACTGGCGACATTAAAGACTTCCCACACAAAGGTTTTTCCATGAGTGTATATATAAAGGGAGGGAATAGTATTAGGAATAGGTTTGCACTATAATCTTGGGAGAGCAAGCATGTGTGTAGAGCCTTAAACTGATCTGCAGTTGGTTTCCATTCTCTGGTACACCACCCTTTTTACATGTTCACACATTTGCCTTTTTTTTACATTCACACTCCCGTAAGCCAGATTAAAAGAGTATTTTTGTTTTACTACTTCTTGAGTATATTGTTATGTTTTTGCCATGACAGATGAGACTATGACACTAAATCTGTGATAATTGGTGAAACAAACAAACTTTCACAAATTGTTGGTTTTACTTACACCCAAATACTTGTTATAAATAACGTTTTAGAATCCAAAATTGCCAAAATCTACGAATATTTCATTAGATGCAAGAGATATGAATAAAAACGATTTTCAGTGAACGTACTACTTCAAAATCTAAGTATTATATTTGTGCCATCTTATCCGAAATATAGTAAAAAAAAAAAAAAAGCTTGTATAAATTCCCACACATTTCAAAAGATATAAAGACTTAAAACTATATATAAAATTACAAGTTCTCTAAAATAGTACGAAACCAGAAAGAAATCAGTCGTATTAAGAATAAAAAAAAAAGTTTACAAAATATACAGAGCACGAGTATTCCGCAATTTGACAATTCTTAAAAATACTAAAAAATACTTTTTATATATTCCAAAATGTACCAAAACTCTAGATAACGTTTGTGCTAAGTAACATATTATAAACACTATAATTGTTAGTGCACCAAATGATCGATGAGAGTACTCCAAAAAGAATACAGAAATCAATTAGAATAAAATACTTAATCAATAAAATAAATAAAGCACATAAAATGTATAAAACCCTAGCTAGCTTGATTGCTAAGTGTCAGAAATCCATCAAAAGGTCGACACTCCACCACCGACAAGAAGAAGGAGATCCCAAAGAGTACAAAGAAAGAGGGAAGTCAGTCAGTCCCAAGAAGGTTCCAAGAAGACGACCACCTACGATACAATGGGCGGAGTTGAACGGCCGCAGCAGCACGTGACAAAAACCAGACATTTCAATTCCACGCCGTCTGAGAAGTCCGAGTACAAAGCTCAGTGATTTGTTGTGAGAACTCGCCGCGATGGGGGCTAACCAACCCACTGGGCAAACACTCCTTCTGGGAGGGCGGGCGCGTGGTGTCGGGAAGTCGCGCCCAATTAAACTCCCAGCACCACTCGGATTTATTTGTTAGACCTACCAGTTCTGTTTTATTCTTGCTGCGCTTTCTATTGTGGTGGAGCTCGGAGACGTTGCCCTCTTTGAACTCGCCCAATCAGAAGGAATAGAGTGAATTCTGTAGAGCTAAATTTTAAATATATATTTGCATTCACTTGTTTTTTTTTTTCCTATTTAGATTTTTACTCTTGTATTGAAGCAGTTATGATGGTTAAAAAAAAACGATATCTAAAAATGGTTATTCATTTTGTATTCTTTACATAAAAACAAAACAAAAATATTATACTTGATAAAGGTTGGCGTTGTGCTAATCGAAATAATTTTTGGATTAATCTATAAAATTAACAAACTCTCTTTCTGTCTTGAATTTACTCCTTAAGGACATTATTAGATTTGAGTCTCCTTGCCACATTGAAAAGAGAAACTTAACCACCCTACAGAGCTTTTTGCCTTCCTTATCGAAATAATGGAAAAGAAAGTGATTTTTGATATCTTTATATGCTTTTTTATAAAGTCAAGTTGTAGACTCATTAACCTCTTTTTAAAAGTTTATTGTCCTGACGTTTCTACAATCCAGTGTCGCCCTTTATCAAAGCTGGAAAGCTTATTAACGAATTGTTATTGTCACAGACAACACTAATAAGCTTTCCATCATTGAAAAAGGCGACAGTGGGTCGCCGAAATGTCTCAGGACGATAAAGCTTTAAAAAAAAAAAAAGATTAATGAGTCTATAACTTGAATTGATCAAAATCCAACCTACAATTTTGGTATATTCTCCTTTTTTTAAAATAAGGTTTTATTAAACTAAACTCCTTTGTTCGCAAATTTTGTGAAGTTAATTTTGTTAATATGCACTGCAGCGATTTGGCTGAAATATAGCTATGACATACACTAATAGACAACATTTAAAGAATTTTTCATATTTTTATTATTGTTATTTTGAAGAAGACAGAGAGAATTTTGTTCACACTTGGTTATCTCGTGTGTCTTCAATAAAGGTCACTGTAATATCTTTCAGAGTTATTGTCCCGATATACATGCTAAAAGGTAAAACTTCCTTAAGTTCTGTCCATGAGTATAGAAAACAGGTTCCTGAGAAGTAATGACAACCCATGCTATAGAAGTGTAAAAGGAGATCTGGGTTGATTATTTTTTTATACAATAAAATTGGGAAGTCAGAGCATATTTTATCTGTTGATTCCAGGAAAAACTTCTATTGATATCGAAACTCTAAAGAAAATAACGTATATATGTATATAGTATATATGTATATAAAATAGCTTAAACATTTACACGCAAATATTCACATAGGATACAGAGTGTGTTTTGTAATAAATAAATAAAAATAATAAATAAAGTATATATAAAATATAGAAAAACATTTAGTTTTTAATTATGCAAGAAATTTGTATAAATTTTGCTGGTTGGGAATTTGTGCAAAGCAGATATTTAAACAAGCTTTTGCAAAGCAGATATGGCGCCAACAGAACAGTTTTCGAGTTGTCGTTTTCCCCCCTGAGGAAGGTAAGGAGTACTCGAAAGATCGGGAGAACTAAATGGCTAAAGAATAATCGACATGTGTATATTATCTAGTTTTAACAAATATCAATACATCAAACGTTCTTAAATTGTTTGCTTGAGTTGTTTAAAAAAATAGTTCACACTATCTCTGTAATTAATTCTTGTAGAAAAAAATAAATAACTTATTGACAGTGAACTTTTTTTTTTTAAATAAAAAAGGAACACTTTTTTTTTAATATGCAACCTAAAATAAAAGTGGTGGCGTCCAAATAAAACCTGCCGCAATTAAAAAAGGCTTGTATTATAAAATGAAATTTTCTTTATTTGAAATATTTTCTTATAATGTCTAGGTTACTTTCTGTGTTAAAAAACTTTTAATTTAAAAATATATTTTATATAGTTTATTTATATATAAAAAGATCTGATTATGAATTGCCCTATTTTCAAAAAATTTGGTAAACGTCAATTGGAGTATTAGTTACTGTCAACCACAACGTAACCCACTGAAATTATACAAACCGCGCCTATTCTAAAAAAACTTGCCTCTTCTCGCCATAAAAAAATAGTATCAAAGATATTTACATATGTTTGGGAAAAATTCTGGGATCTGATGGAAAGGCGAACTAAAGAGAGAAAGTATAAAAATAAATAAGAGTTAAAGAAAAAAAAAAACAATAGGGAATGGTCAACGATGTGCGTGTTCTGTGGTGATGTTGGCGACCTCCACGACACACCATTGTGTCGCGCTGGAATTTTTTGTCAGGTTGATGACAGCAATTTAGGGGGGTAGGTCTAATGGGACGATCGGAACCCGGATATTACGTCACCCCGTCCTATACCGCCCGTGGTCAAATATTTTTATATCTCATCCGAGATTTTATTTATCACCTTTTTAAAAAAATCACCTTTCTCCCTTTTTAAACTGATACTACCTTTTACTGATGGATTTTTTTTTTATATATAAAATTTTTATTTTATTATTACTTATCCATCCATTTTTACGAGCGATTTAAAAAAGTTTTCAATACACATTCATTTATAATTATTATCACATTATTTATATTCAATATTGTAAATTGTGAACATGTATATGCGATTAGTTCTTTTACTCAGAATATTTCCATACAGGGACTTTGATTCCCAAAAAGGCATCAGTTTCTTCGTGGCCGAACAATATTGGTAGAAGATGAAAGAAAAATACATGCAGAATTCCTCAATATGCCTAGGTATCTTTAAAAGAAAGTATATTTAAGACGCTTTGATATAGTTTTTTTTTTTTTTTCAAACAAAAATATCCTGATTGGTTGTGTATGTGTCCTCTCTCCACAACATCTATTTATTCATCTTACGTCTAAAATGGTCTATAAATTGTTGAAAATCCGCGAGGATGAAAAAAAAAAAAAAGATTCTAATAGTAAAAAAAAAAAAAAAATACCTCATATGAAATAATTGATTCCACTAAACGATAAATGAAGTCCAAGACTATTCCTCAAGAAGGAACATTTCAATAGCTAAGAATTAGACCTCAAACCATTGGTTAAATATGTCGTTTATAACATTTGGTGTGTGTGTTGTATCAATGTTTACAATTTCTTCTAATATAGTTTCTATAAACACACACGCAGGCAACTTTCATTCAGGTTATAAACATACTTGTTATATTGGCTGATGAACGAGCATAGCTAATCTATGTGGGGTTGAGGTCACCCAGTGACTGTACAATTAGAAGAGGCTAAACGGCACAAATTAAACAGTGGGGGGGAGGTCGTTGAGCTCAGGGGTTAGCCCCTGTGGGGTGGGACGGTATTCCCCATTTCTCTGACTCTATTTAAACTAAAACTCTTAAAATTCTACAGAACTTACTGCAGTGGGAGAAAATAAATTGTTGTTGTTGTCGTGTCCAATGAAGAGCCTCAGATGTCCCCATGCATCTCTATCACAGCAATGTCCACTAATGGGTGATATGACTGATAGTTCATATAAGTCCTTCCATAGTGGGAAGTTGTCCTATTTGAGTTTGAAATAATGTTTAACGACCTCTATATGACACCACTACCTGACAGTATATGCAATATTTCCTATATGTAAAATTGATATCCATCTTTTTTTCCTTAGAATTGTGGCTTAGCCCCTTTATATAACTAATAATCACCTTAAGTTAGATTGCGAAATAATTGCAAGGGATTTAAACGATATATATCAATCGAAATAATTGCAAAAACTTTCTTTATTCAATAAAAATGGCAAGCTTTCAAGTGTTAGCTTATCATCAGGCCTAATGATGAGCTAACACTTGAAAGCTTGCCATTTTTATTGAATAAAGAAACTTTTTGCAATTATTTCGATTGATATATATCGTTTAATAATCACCTCTTTGGCAAATTCTAAAGATAATAATAAAAAACTGTTCCATACTGGGTTCGATATCGTGTCTTGGTATCTAATTTAAATATTTATTTCCTCTTTTGTATCTCTTACTCCCTCTTGAGTAGATTCTGGTCTCCAAGTTGCGCCATGTTACAAAAATTGAACGCTAAAGAGAAGATTAGCATGGCTCTGCGGAAGGATAACACGCAAAATCGTGAAGCGTTCTATTATTTCCTATGTTCATTTAAATCATCTTCCGCTCTATCAAAATGTGAAACCAGACATCTTATATTACTTTGATACATTAGCGGGCCTTCTGTTATATGAAATATGTTTGACACGTATGTTCCTTTTTGAATTAAAAGGCAATAAGGTCAGTAGGAAGTTGTTGTAATTCAAAAAGACGCGTCTAGAGATTTAGAGATTTAAAAATATTTTATTGACACCATACACAAGTCAAAGGTGGTATTATAAAATAATCATAAAAAGAGAGATATATTAAAAATATAAAATAAAAGAGTAAATTATTAGTAAATTAAATTTTATTGCCATCTATCGTTAAAATTTTACACAAATAAATTTACTGGCAATGCGTTTCTTTTAAATATCATCAAATATTATCTCTACAGACCTTACTGCAATGATATGAGTTATTGAATGAGAGGGCTTGGCTCATCAGTAGTGAACCCTCTCATAGAAAATGCAGGGTATATAACAAAACCAGTCCAATGCAATAGTAGAGCGGTCTAGAGATTAATTTGGCGAAACCGCTGAGAGGGTTCACTACTGATGAGCCAAGCCCTCTCATTCAATAACTCGTATCATTGCAGTAAGGTCTGTATAGATAATATCTGATGATATTTAAAATAAACGCATTGCCAGTAAATTTATTTGTGTAAAATTTTAAAAGAGTAAATTATATTATCTAGACACGTCTAGAGAGAATATAGTTTATATATATTAATTTAAATATTTGAAAATAAATTGAATATTCTCCCTCTCTCGGGATTGTGTGTGTGGAAGTTTTCATATTATTTTGACGGGAAAGTGTTGTAAGGTGGCTAGATGAGGTGGCTGCAGAGCGGCGAGTATAAAGCGGTGAAGAGAGAGTTCCCCTGGGCGCCACGCCCAGCCATTGTTTGCCCGCCCGCCGACCTCCACCCTTGTTAGGATCCGCCGTTCTCTCTCTCTCCTACTGTTGGTGCTCTTGTTGGCCCATAGACACTTTGTCTGAATGGGTAGCTCGCTCCCCCTACAACATTGTCTATCTCATCACTTAATACGACGGTATGGTAGATTCAACTGGCGAAACAGCTTGGAGAACCCTCTCATTCCTATTTATAATCATATTGCTGTATAAAGTACCGTAGTAATGAGTTTTTATCGTCTGTTAAAATTACAACAATAACAAAAAGTAGGGTTATAAAAATGGGTATCGATTTTCAACGAGAGTATTTTTTTTTTTCGAATTACTTTCTTTTGAATGAGCTCTTTCGGACAGTCGCTCTTCTTCAGAATGAAAGTAAATAGGATTGTGTGTTTAAACAAAAAAATAATTGTATAAGTGTGAATATAAATATATAGGTGTGGGGTTTGGAAAATGTGGATAGATAAACATTACCAACGTCTTACAACATGAATGGAACAGGAACTTATCAAAGCAATTGTCGAGAGAATATTTGGGTCATGCGGGATAAATGTCAACCAGCAGCTATTGTAATTACAATGGATATAAATAGAGAAGACTTAGAAGACCGAAATCTACATGGAGATGAAGAACAATGTATCAAGAATTGAAAGTATTTCAACTCCATCCTTTTTTTCTCCAATTAAAAAACAATTTCCAATAACTGCCCCCTTACTACGAGGATGAATGTTTTGGAAAGGTTTGCACCGATATTTACGTATTGAGTAGAATCAACAATCCTACCTTACTATCACCAAGACGTTGGGAACCATCTCCGAACTATAAAGCAGCCTTTTTTATTTTTGCAATAAAACAAACTTCTCGACTTTCCTTACTACATTGAAAAATATTGGGAACGGTTTGTCTCACCAGTGGTGATTTTTAATTGCAGTAAAAAAAAAAAGTTTGCTTTATTAAAAAAAAAAAAAGGTACTTTATAGTGTTTTATTTCTTATATGGCGAGTTAAAAAGCTGTATATTTAAAGTGAAAATCCCCTCATTACGACTTGATTAAATTTATCCTAGAGAATAGAAGAGTGGGACATAAGTTCTCAGTTATCTGAAATCCTTTATATCGGAGGATGGTACAGAAGAATATAATCCTTGAATTGTAATGAAGATGGAGACTTTTAATAAAAGAAAGTAACAGCTTAGTCCGAAGTCAAAGAATAGAGATTAGTATAGTGATTCCGATTATAAGAATGAAATGAATAGGAAGATTGGAAGCATATGAAATCTGGATCTTGAGGAGAAAATAAGATGACTGGATCAAGAATGAAGAAGATTGAATGAGTAATGAGACCACAGAAGATCTCAGTTCTACTTCGAAAATAGACCAACATAGAAATTCCAAGAGTTCAGCATCATTATCGGTGTAAAATGAAAACAGCCAAATGTAATATTACAGCAGTATGGTAGATTAAACTGGCGAAACCGCTGGGAGGGTTCACCACTGATGAGCCAAGCCCTCTAATCATTTTAACATTGCAGTAAGGCAACTTTTGATAATAAGAATAAGAGATTCTTCTTAGAGCTATTATATTACAATCTATAAAATAAAAGAAGACAAGTATCTTAAACGGTTTTTTATATACGCAAGCTTTCGGGTGAGAACCCTTCGACAGGCAGAAATAAACGATACAAACACGGCACCTATGGCAGGCAAGATTATATACACATATGATATTTACATTGCTATGGTAAAGAGAATTACAAATAATATATTTACATAATTATGAATCGACGTATATAGAGAATCTAATTTTCAATAAAGATGCTAATTACATGATTGGAGATAGGAGTTTCTTTGGAATACAATACTTAAATGATAAAAATGATATTCCGTCTCATGTGAGCAATGCTCTGCCACTTACGTGGGTGAGACGGGTAGAACCGTTGCCATCAGGATGTCTGAACACTCCCGTAGCATATCCAACTGTGACTCTAAATCCCTCATATATCAGCACATACAGGACACTGGTCACACTTTTAGCATCACACAACCTAAAATACTCTACAGACGCATACATAACCAACATCAGAGACTCATATTGGAATCAATAGAATCACATAAACAAGGCAGTATCAATAGAAAAATCGACCTCCCCGAAGCCTACCATGCTCTCCTGGCCTTCATGTAATTCTACCCTTATAGTATCTTTTATCATTTAAGTATTGTATTCCAAAGAAACTCCTATCTCCAATCATGTAATTAGCATCTTTATTGAAAATTAGATTCTCTATATACGTCGATTCATAATTATGTAAATATATTATTTGTAATTCTCTTTACCATAGCAATGTAAATATCATATGTGTATATAATCTTGCCTGCCATAGGTGCCGTGTTTGTATCGTTTATTTCTGCCTGTCGAAGGGTTCTCACCCGAAAGCTTGCGTATATAAAAAACCGTTTAAGATACTTGTCTTCTTTTATTTTATAGATTGTAATATAGTAAGGGCAGTAGAAAA
>CP092881.1:5242746-5259822 GCA_030710605.1 Cordylochernes scorpioides | reverse complement strand
ATTAAAAGGAAACGAGACCAAATATTTCATTAATTTGGATTTGGTTTTTGTTACCTTTCAAATTGAATCTATAATCCAAATTTTACCATAACATAAAGAAGCAATAAACACAAGGTAATAAGACCAAATCCAAATAAATAGTGTGTGACGTTTCGGTAACAGCGTTGTTATCATCTTCAGACAAAAGTACTGAACGGGTAACAACACTGTTACTGAAACGTTACATACTATTTATTTATTTGTATTTGGTCTTATTACCTTGTGTTTATAATCTATAATCCAAATTGTACCATAACACAAAGAAGCAATACTTTGTCCTAATTACCAAACCACATTCTGCAAGCCATCAAGTCAGGCCATAAACCTGTGTCTGCCACATTGGCTTCCATCCCAGACAAACTGTGTACATTTACTTATTCACACTTTATACTATTTACTGGGTGAGAAAATAATTCATGCAACAAGGCCAATGTAATTCATTATGAAATAATAGTTATGTAAAAATTCTGATTGAGGTTAAGAAAAATTAGGTTAATTATTACCATTATCATGATTAGATTAGTCTTCAGTCTATTTCCTTCTAAACACTTTGAAAAAATACAAATATAAAATTATCTATATAAATATTGAGGGCTATTTTATAAACTGTGGATTTTCAATAGCCCAGGGTTTGTATCCAGCCTTGGGCACCTTTTTCTGAAGAAAAATTGCTCCAATGGCCCCTGATTCTTGCAGATGTTCAATCTTCTTCTTTCTTATCTCAATACACGTGGTACAGGCCATGATAATCATGGTGGGTAGTTAGCGACTGCTTTTTACTGTAAGCGCACCACATGTCTACACATGTGTAAAGCAGTTTGACTTTGCACTTACAAATATGCCAGAGCCCCGTTTGGTTACTTGCACTCGCTGGTGGGGTTGGACTTTTGCAAGAATCGGGGGCCATTGGAGCATTTTTTTTTTTAACAGAAAAAAGTGTCCAATGCGGGGAATCGAACCCGGGTCATAGTGGTCGAAAACCAAACTGTTTACCAGCCTTCCACCGACCCCCAAGATGTTCAATCAAATCTGTGAGTGAAAGTAATCAAATGAATCTCTGGAAAATTTGTAATTGCAAAAGAATCAAACTGCTTTCTACAAATGTAGACATGTGGTGCACTTACAGTAAAAGCTGTCGCTAAATACCCACCATGATTATCATGGCATGTACCACATGTACTTGATATTCATACCACCAACACTTATTTAAAACAGAAAAAAAAGAGCTCTGTATATATTATATAGAGGATTAACATAGTTACATACTGTTGTATATATATTAATTAATTGTTACCACAGAGTGTGTGTAAGCTCACAGGTAAATAAGGCGCTAACCGAGAGGAAAAAAGTTCCTTTGTTTAATATTAGTTTCCCTTTTATATTTTGTTCTCTCTCTTGTAAATCAATAAATATAATGTTTAATTGATAATTATTGGAATCAGTTTCATTAAATATTCTAAGCAAAGTCAACACATACCCACACAATTGGGACTATCATCATCCTAGCACTATCTATTGATACCTAAAACAAGTAGTCTTAACAATTATTTCAACATTCATTTTTGATAAAGCACAATTTGGATTATAGATTATAGATACAAGAAAATAAAACCTAATCCAAATAATTTAATAGTGTGTGACAGTTCGGTAACAATGCTGTTACTGAAACATCACACACTATTAAATGTAACTGGCCTGTGGTGCAGTGGACATTGTTGGGAGGTACAGTAAACCCTTTACACGAACCTATCAAACTTGTTCTGGTAGACTTGATGCTGTAACTAGGAGGGACTCTTTAAAAATCCTGAGTTCAACTGACCCAGTTGATAGACCTCAGCAATGGTCCCACTCCAGGGATACGGAGGAGCTGCGTCTGTGCTCATGTTAGAGTCAGCAACAAAGGCTTCCATGTTAGGAACGGCCTCAAATTACAAGCAAAGTCAGACTTTCACCAAAGTGTGCCATGGTGCCATGATCAACGAAAGCTGCACCTCTATATCCCATTCCATGAGATCATGAACTCATGGAATTCGTGTAATCTTTACACAAGGGGATAAGAAACAACAACAATACTATTAAATTATTTGGATTAGGTCTTATTTTCTTGTATCAATTATTTTTAAATATTATCCCTACTACACATGGTATAGCCCATGATAATCATGATGGATAATTAGAGACTACTTCTACTGTAAGTGCACCACATGTCTACACATTTGAAAAGCAGTTCGACTTTTACACTTACAAATGTGCCAGAGCCCAATTTGGTTACTTGCACTTGCTGGTGGGGTTGGACTTTTGCAAGAATCAGGGGCCATTGGGAGCTTTTTTTTTTTTTTTTTTTTTTTTTTTCAATTAGAAAAAATGCCAATGTGGGATTCGATCCTGGGTCGTAGCGGTGGAAAACCAACTATTTAGACCAATCATACATTGACCCACCATTTTCATCAATAGATGGTGATAAGGTACAATTTAGATAATAGATTAGAAACATAAGGTATCAAGGCCAAAATCAAATCAATGAAGTGTTGTTACTGAATTTGGTGATTTTCAATAATTCGACCGATTTTTTTAAAATCAAATTTTGACATTAGATAATTCTTATTTAAATACAAATTTTTTATTATATCAATTAAGAAGGTTCAGAATATGAGTTTCTTTAATTGTAAAAAACGCTACAAGCTTTCGGGCAAAAGCCCTTCGACAGGCAAAAATATAACTATACTAAACTTACTGGCTAGTATACTGGCTTAGTATAGTTATATTTTTGCTTGTCGAAGGGCTTTTGCCCGAAAGCTTGTAGCGTTTTTACAATTAAAGAAACTCATCTTCTGAACCTTCTTAATTGATATACCTTACTAGAAGAAGAGTCTTTACCTTTAATTTTTTATTGCTAAAAATACAATACTTTGGTACTAAGGAAATAGTGGTCATGCTTAAAAGTGTTACAATGTGCATCGCAGATTTCCTCCTGAATGATTTAGGCCTAACTTATGCACCTGCTAGTCACCAGGGTAAACATTGAGGTACCTTAGAGAGTAACATTCTGAAATAATACACAAAAGAAGAAAGACAAACATGCTTTTTGAAGATTGATCAGTTAGAATGCATACTAAATTAAATTCTAGCCTAAAAGCAAACATCCATAATAGATTTTTTTTAAATACAAGGTAATAAGACCAAATCCAAATAAATAATTTGGTCTTATTACCTTGTGTTTATAATCTATAATCCAAATTTTGCTTTATTGTTTTTTAAAATAAAATGTTTGGCCTTTTCTCTATTTTCTAAATTTATTTGTTTTCTTTCTAGCATTGAATTAGAGAGAGAAGTTGGACTGTTCATGTCTGCAAACTATGTGTGATGATTTGGTAGTAGTAACATTGTTGCCAATCTGTCAGACAAAGTTACTTATTTACATGTATATTGCCTCATAGACCTTTTTCAATTAACAGATGGGTTGTATGATAGAGCTTCCAAGCACACCATTCTTTAATTAGTTAAAGGATAAAAAGTTCATAAAAGTTTTTTTTTTCCCCTTTCCCCAGTTGAAGAGCTGTCTACTTGAAAGCTTGCATTTGTTTGCAAACAAAAGAACAACATTTCTTTACAATCTACTCTCTTTATTAAAGAAATGACAGGTGATTACTTCTCATATAGCAGATAGGTACTAATATTAACATATCTATGCAACTTTAGATATACCCTGTTGCATATGCAACTAATAAATTCAAGGATATTTTATTGTTATATCTCTGTGAGCATGAAATGTTCAATTATATCTCTCCCCAAATTTGTTTATATTTTTAACATGAGACTTGAAGGCATGATAAAAAAACTTTGTGTGATGCCCTTTAATGAAAACAATTCTGTCAAGTGTGGGGCCCATCACAGTGCCAGTGAGGAAATTACATGTCACCTGGGAGGATATGAGGGAAGTAGAGAAAAATCAATCAGTGTGCAGATTCTCTAGCAACAATGTTGTATATAGTAGTAATGTACTAGTCGGAGTATTTTGGCAGCCACTCCATGGAGTCTTGGAACATAACAGACTGTTTCATTATAGATTTTATATAGAAAACTTTTGACCTTTAGTTTATCACACATGTGACAGTACTTTCAAATATATATATCTAAACCAAATACTAAAATTAATTATATATTTATCTTAAAAATGAATAAATAACATGATAAGGCACAATTTGGATTATAGATTATAAACACAAGGTAATAAGGTATATTGGATTTGGTCTTATTACCTTGTGTGAATAAATAACAGTAAATATTTAACTTTATTAATTGTACTAGCTTCAGAAAGGATTAAATATTTGTTGTAATTTGATTCTCTTAAACATGCGCAACACCACTTCTACTTAGAAGCACTTGGAGAGTGTTTACACAACACTTGGTAAGTGAACTGGTGTGTTTTACCGGCTACTAACAGAATTATTCCCTTCCTATATGTAAATACATCTGTGCATACTTAACCCTGGCACAAACAGTGTCTGGAGATGTGTTAACTATACATACGTATGTCACCTAGTTAGTAATGTGAAGTAGAAATTTGCATAATTAGCACTTGAAATAAGAACATGTGATCCTAAAAGGAAAATATCCTCAGATTTTCAAATAGCTGTCAGAAGCCTAAGCAGAGCTGAAGCAAAGTTAAGAATCTTTGTTAGTAAATCTAAGAGGCATATTGATTTTGTAATCAAAATGAATTCACAATTTGTATTTACATATTTATCATGTGCCATATACTGAGCACACCCCAACTGCCCAACTTTATTAGAATTTATTTACTCTCTAATCAGGACTTTGGCCAATCCAATGTATTTGTTGAATTGAAAAAAAAATGAGGACAGAAATTTAGATAGAATTCTTCTAATTCAATTCTTCTCAAAATTTCACTTCTCAGAAAAAAAAAAGTGTTCTTTTTATATAGATAGTGAACAACTTGTTAAGAAGTTTGTATGTTTAAAAATGTTAATTGTTGCTCCCCCCACTATAGTGTGTGTGTTTATCAAAAGATTATACATCCTTTGAGAAGATGAAACAGAAATAAGGCCATGTATTGAGGAATAAAACACACACTATAGCTATCTACAATACTTCAGTATAGTATAAAAAAACGCCATGTTGTTATTTGTAATTGTTGAGTTTGGTATCAGAGGGTACAGATAACTTTCAATTGTAATTAGAATATAAAAAGAGTGAGATTATTTAAATAAGATTAAGAGCTTTTACGAGCGACCTAGGTGGGGTCGGTGGATGACTGATATAAACCGCCGATTTCCAACAGCCACGACCCTGGTCCATTGTGGACACTTTTTTTCAATTAAAAAATTACTCCAATGGCCCCACGATTCTTACAAAAGTCAACTCCACCAGTGAATATAAGTAGATGCTAAGTCGAACTGCTTTCCATATATGTTGAGGATATGTAATGCAATGGCCGTAGCCTTGCAAAAAATTGACATGGACCCAGAGCAGCAGCTTTACACACCCAAGATAGTGGACATTGCTGTGATAGAGATGCATGGAGACATCTGAGGCTCTTCATTGGACACGACGACAACAACAACATATGTAATGTACCTACAGTAAAAGCAGTTGCTAACTAGTACCATCTGTAATTATCCATGGCCTACCACGTGTTCTTAGGATAATAAAAAGAAAAAAATGAGCCACCCATATAATGAATAACAGTTACCCCTGTCAGAATTAACCATTTTATAATCATAACCTACATAAACTGTTATACACTAGCCACCAAAGAGAGTCCACCTCAAGGATAGTCTATTCAGGTAACTATTGAACCGCTTATAGAAAAATTTTCAGACAATGATTTGCATCAACTTAAAAAAAAAGGGGTGGACGAGTGGATAACACCCTCGATTCCCGACAGTCATGAACTGGGATTAAATCCCACGTTAATATTTTGTTTAATATGTGAATAACCTTCACATATTATTCATTGTTGCAAATATCATAAACTAGGTTGCTCTTGTTGAGCGGTACCTAATAAAGTGATTTTGGAACCGAATTATATAGTCTCCGTTTGCAGGCGACGATATCTAGCGAGTCACCTTATCCTATTTACATATGGCGGGTTGTTGAGTAGAGCAGGAAAGACTTTTTTTTTTTAATCAATCTTTATTAAAATCTCAAATATATATATAAACATTTTAAATCATGTCCCCCTCCACAGAATAACTTTATATTAGGGCGCGGGTTTATAATCATTGAGAGAGACGCCAATGTCAATACCAAATATCTAACTAATGGGAAGTGAAAGTTGAAACTCTTTAATTGATCCCCAATTTCACGCCAGAATGTCCTGGTTAATAACGTATCCCAATTACTCTTTTTTTAAATCCATCTCTCTCTCACCAAGTGGGTGGGAGAAGGGGGAAATTCCCTTATCCCAACATTTGAAAGATAAGAAGAGATAAGAAACAAAGCCATATATGGTTAGGGTAAAAAAAACGATTTATAGTTTTAACGAAAGCGACTGTTCATTAGACCCTGGCCGTAGTTTTGAGCAATTAACGGCAGATCCGGTCCCCTTCACAAAGGGGGCCGCTGTCGTCCAGCAGGGGGACCGGGCAGGACGAACACTTAATTAGTGTGTGCTGGCCTCTTTTTTTTTTTTTTCGCCATAAATTTGAGCGGAGCTACCACGACAGTCGTCTCTGTTCTTAACCTAAATCCCACCGTACTTTCTAAGGCCATGAGGAAGATCCATCAACGAAAGCTGTTTCCCTTACGGCCAATAAAATCACGACCAATAAACATTTATCATATTATCATCGAGGGGAAATTTACAACATCAAATGTACTTGTTAACTCTATTTATCCTTTTTATAGGTCGTCAATTTTATTTCAGTTATAGTTGACTTTTAAAAGTTATGATTTCTGCCCTTATAATTGCCTAAATTTATAACCTTTTTGACATGACGTTTATTGTGATTTATTTTCTGCGCTTTTTCTTCTTCTCAGAAATATAAGAAATCCTCTCTTCTTACTCTGTGACTTGTAAAATGGAATGTTGTGATTCTATGTTTATTTCTTTTATATATACTGAAACTATTGAATAAATCATAAGCATATTAGCGATATTAAATTTAAATAAATAATTTTAAAACGTTTTTATTAAAATGCACTTAAAAGAGAAAATAAATATATCAGCTTGACGCTCATAATGAATTTCGAACTTAAAATGATTTACTATGAACAACCGATATGTTTATTTGTTTTTAATTCCTGTTTCACTAAATATTTTACCTCTTCTCTCAATATATTACCATGTTCGTCTACCGTCGATTAAATTTTTGACTCGTATAAATCTAAGTTGTTCAATGGCGGAGAAGCTTCAATATTTATTTATAAGCTTTTTAAAGATTTAAAGAATATTTCTATTAATAATTTTCGGTCTAGGCAGCCATTGGTGTGTAACCTCTCTAAATCCCCCAAGTCTATCAAATAAAGTGTTTCAAGCGCTATCTTAAGTAAAATGAGATTTTCTTCTATTAAACCCTATATTACAATCGAAGGAATCACAGGATATCATTGTTAAAAGAGACCAAAGGTAGACGAGTACCTTTATATAAAGCAACTCGTGGGTCTACCTTTGGTCTCTTTTAACAAACACTATACTGGCTTAGACCATTTTAGAACTAAGTTGCTACAGAGCAGCTTTGAAATAATATTCCAAATGCCATTTAAGCCTGTTAAAGAAAATTGGTTCGAAAACGTTTCCTATTTAAAATTTTGAATAAAGAAACACATTTAAAATTAAATTTCAAGAGACTTTTAAACAACGCAAATATATTAAAAACATATTTAAGTAATATAACACACCCTCCTATATGGACTAATTATAGATAGGAGATGTCATATTCTTTATTTTGATACATATTTTACTTTAATAAAAAGGCATTTATTGGATCAAAAATAATTTATTTACCAATATTTCAGTTGGCTAAACGCCAACCTTTTTCAAGGTATAACGACGTATTAATAATATATTGAAAAAAGTTGGCGTTCAGCCAACTAATATATTAGTGAATAAATTATTTTTGATCCAATCCTTTTTTTATTTAAAGATATACTTATGTGGATTACTCTATTTTCAAAATATCTTACTTTTAAAAAATATATATATTCACTCTATTATTTAATAGTGACGCCCGTTTTAATGCACACAATGGAATAACAAACAAAAGTAAGCAGACTTACTTTAGCCTTAGTACAATAACAGCTTCGGTCAATGGTCCAATCTAAATAAAACCTGTCTATTCTGTCACACGGCGGGGGGACTCGACGTAGGGGGCGTCTAGAAGCCATGATATCATAAGGTGGTCTCCTCAAGGACTGATCGATCGAGACCTGATAAGACTTTCGGTCGCATTGCTTTTTAATGGAGATGGATCCCGTGCCGCTTGTTTGCAATTTTAATTTTTGCTGGCACCCCGCTAGTGAACAGGATATGCAAATGGGGTGGAGAGCCGGTCTTTATAGATTTCCATTCATCAACAAATACATTCGGCTGCCTTTTTTTTTTTTTCTTTTGCAAGAGAGGGAGAATATATTTAATGATCTGTGGTTATATAAACTGGAGAGAGGGGTTTAATGCGCCTCTCTCCCTTCGCAGTCTTTTATAGTGTGGTCTCTTTCACAGCTACCCCTCCTTTGTTTTCAAATCTTTAATGCTTTATATCTTGTGTTCTCTTTTTAAAGTTTTTTTCATAGCTATCAAAGTTTAAAATGTCACGATCACATTTTTTAAAATTAAAATTTTATATTGCTTTGAAATAAAAAAAAAAATAAAAAGGTAAAAATGTTAACTTGGTGAGAAGTTATATTTATTTATTAGAAGGTTTATATAGGTATGTAAATAATTGGGCCTTTGGATTAAATAACATAAAAAAGATTGTGCTTGAAATCTTATTTTTCACATCACTGATTCTATTTGAAAATCGATTTTGACAACTCTGAAATTGAGTAGATGAACGCGTTACATGTTTTGATTATTGCCGAGTTCCATATGATGTCAAAAAATCCTGAAAATATAGCAGTATGTGCAAATTTTAAATCACAGATCATATTGCTCATAGACCAGCGTTTCTTAACTTTTTTGGCCCTCGGACCGATCAACATCTGTGAAACATTTTCGTGGACCGTTTTCTTAAACAAAAATATTTGCACTCTAGGTCTTTAAAAAAAAAAAAAAAGAACTACTACAATTTAATTGATTTTCATTTCAAAAATCTAAATACTCCTTAAAAATTAAGGCAAAGAGGTAGAAATATCGTAAACATTTTAGTTTTCTCAAGATTTTTTTTAAACGTAGACAAGTAAAAACCTCCAAGAACAGGTAAAAATATTTCCGCAGACGGTGCATCTGTTAAGAATCTATGTTCTAGAGACAAAGTTGAACTCCTATTTACACCAAAGCTGTTGTTGTGGATTTTTCGGTTTGACACGGGTATGCAAGTTGTTGAGGTAGATATACAACAAATAACACGAAAGTTTTATGCAAAATTGTAAAAAAATTATAAGTTTTACTGCATTTTTCCAAAACCGGTCAATTTACTTTTGTATTCATATTAATCATTCAAATGAACACATTTTAAATAAATATTGTAGTAAAAAATAAAGTTTCATGTGTTTCGAATTAATAATAAAACATATGTAAATACATGAAATTTGATACTCCCGGCTCACATACAGTGAAATATAACATTTCGATATAACACTTAACGTCTCTTATACCAATTAAAAAATCGACTCTTTCTTTTGTAGCATATATTGTTGCATAGCCAATAACTAAAATTGTTTGCCTCGCGTAGTACCATTTATATTAGTCAGAATATGAAGGGGGAAATAATTAAGCACCTATATATATTATATATATAGACTGATTTTTAACGCCTTGCTATATGTTTTAATTTTTATTTGCTCCTGACGAGGACAAAAGCTTTTTGTCGAAACGTCGAGGTAATAAAAAGATTTATACTGGCCGAGGTGTCTTTTTTCAAGAAATATATATATTATAGTTTGAAATAAAAACACATATTTTATATATTAAAATATATTTGTTTATATACCAAAAGAGACAACTCTCTCTTTAAAATTATGCATCAGAACGATGGCACAGTGCATCACCCCAGTAAAAACTTTACTAGTGATGATAAAGCCACAACACCAGTTTTGGCAAATTCAGACATAAAACCAACAACCTGTATAACAGGGTTTCGGACTTTGGCCCTCATCAGTACAGGGGCAGCTTCGATTTCATAACATCCTACGAGGGGAGTTATGCAATTAGTCTAATTTACCAAACAGGTGTTTAAGATGGTGAAGTGTTTATGTTATAAATGTACTCCACACAGACCTAACATAGTCTCTCCAGCCATAAAAACCATGGCAGAGCCTATGGTGGAGGACAACCTGTTTTCGACACAAACAAGAATATATGAATGATTTTAATATATGCAAATCAACCCATGTGGCGATATATATGCTAGTCGAAAAAACCGGCTTTGCCCGGGTTCTCCCTGAGTACATGTTTGTTGAACACAAATAAGATTTTAACACACACACACAAACTTATTATTATTATTTAGCTTATTATTAGTAATAGCATATATTGTAGTGTGCTCGTGTGTGTATTGTAACTGAAAAAATGCTTTTATTATATGTATCATAAATATACTTTTTAACTAAATTATACAAAATAGCCTAATATTAGACTAAATTGCATATTCAGGTTTAACTATAACTATAACAGGACAAATATTGGTGAAACAAATGCAGGAGAGCAAACATACTTAAATATATTTTTAATTTATATAGATAGACTAGTCGAATGACCTGGCTTCGTCCGGTTTCTACCTAAACGAATATTGTTTCTAACAAATGTCATTTATTAGTGTTAGTAGTACAGTTCCAAGATCACTTTATTAGGTACCGCTCAACAACAGCAACCTAATTTATGATAATTATAACAATGAATAATATGTGAAGGTTATTCACATATTAAACAAAATGTTAACGCGGGATCCCGGTTCATGACTGTCGGGTATCGAGGGTGTTACCCACTCGTCCACCGGGGGCAGTACAGTACATCTTGGATAATACCAACGTCTTTAATTCAAATATTTATCTTGGTTCCTAGAATTTCTTATAAATACAATTTCCGTTTTTAATTCCAATTTTTAGATAATTCGATTTTTTTGGGTCTCTTGGGCTTCGAAGTTTAACTGTATTAATAATGACAAAAATTCGTTATTATCATTATTTCCTACCCCAAAATACTTAAAATTTTGCTTTATTTGGCTAATTTTCCTAGTCTGATGGCCGATATAATGATAGCTACTTTTCTTCTAGACCGAACTCTTTGTTAAAATGTCATCCGGATAGGTCCAGTATTGTGGAAACGTATATTGAACGAACAAACTACCTCCCTTTCTATTTCATTTATATAGATATAAAAGTTTGACACACACCAAGAGACACCTTTCAGTGGCCGTGATAGCAAACTTGGCGTCATGATGTTATTTTTTACATCAACGAGAAATGGTTATATTCCGTTGTCCTTCATGGTGGTTGGTAGTAATCTCTTGGATTGTCTTCTCCCCACGCACGATTTCTCAATTCCTCCGACATTTGACTTGTGGGGGAAAAAAAGGGAGACAAACTGTGTCGAGAATCTTTCGTATATTTTCCTTTTTCCTTTAACATAAAAAAAGTAGGTTTTTTTTTTTTTTTTTTTGTTTCTCAAATTTTAGGTTTAAATGTTAATTAAATTTGTTGTGGTGGTGTTTTTTTTTTTTTATGTGGAGGATTCCTTTATGTTGAAAAATTAAATAATAAAATACACAATTTCTTTTTTTCCTTTATATTCAACATCTTAGAAAAAATTTCTCCCAGGGATGCGAGAGCTGATTGGCAATATTTTAGGTAGGTTATATATCAAAACTATGTAATTAAATAAAACAAAATCTGGAATGAAGCTGGTGAGAATATTTCCGAAAATGTGACGTAATACACACATATCTATACCCAATTATAAGGATCAGCCTCTCCCATCAACAAAGAGTCCTCCAGACAGTTAGGGAACTCCTTCCTCTCACCTCTTGGCTCAAGAATATCCATCGCCTTGGCCGACGCTAGAATGACGTTACCATACCGACCCCGTTAAAGATCAGCAGGTCAGGGAGGCCGTTAGATGATGGCAAAGGCCTCCCGGATGAGAGAGAGGCCTGCGGCAGGAACACTTTCCTTTAATCGTTATATATAAACTCATGGAGGCAAAACCTAAGCAAGTTTCATATTTTGATGTCGCCGGTCGTCTATTTTTTTTTTTTTTAAGGAGAGAGAAAGGCAATTTTATACACACTTAGTTCTCTCGTGTATCTTCAATAAAGATCACTGTAATATCTTTTAGAGTTATTTTCTGAATTCCGATATATATGCTAAGAGGTACAACTTGCTTAAGTTTTTTTAATGAGTGTATATATATATGGTGACCACTTTCTTTTTGGTTCTGGCCTGTTATTCATCTCTCTTGCATTAAAGATAAAACGTATAAACAAGTTAAATATTATTAGATTTAGGTAGAATTTCACCGTCGCAAGTGTGTGATATCACTATGGGCTAATGCTCCAAGTATATATACTCACATATAAATGCGAACTTAGCCTAAAATTCTTATAGGATAGCAATTTAGCGCTGAAAAGATCCCTTTTTAACTTCGAAGAAAGTCTTTGGTTGAAATCAGATAGTAGATACTGTCTGTAGAATAGTTAGGAAGCTCACCACAAACAAGAAAACTGACAAACAAGAATCTGTCATTTTTTCTTATTTATACATCTTTCCAGAAAATTCAGGAAATTCTCCCATAGTTTTCGAGCGTCTTTCTAAACTAGCTCAGAATACGCATTCATTTATATTGATGGGTAAATAAAACTCTTATTTCTAAGAAAGAATAAGATCTAACGGGGACGAGATTTTTTAGACTCGCGCGATATAAAGAATCTTGTCTCCCCGTTAGCTTTTATCCTTTCATAGATATGATTTCCTGCAAATCCTCCTATTGTAAAATCCTTATTTCTATAACACAAAATTACTGAATTTAATAAAATATTTCATACATTAAAATGGCTGATGATTATCTACTAGAGTTAACAGATCTACTTTCACACACAAGAAGAAACTCTCCAATCGAGTCTGCGAAACTCTTTTATGCCTCCCTGGAAATGAAATGTGGCCTGCTCCAAGAATCAAACAAACCTGTTTATCCTTTAGTATGTATATATCGCAAAGAAAGAGCGGGAAGGGTAAATATATAATATACTTTCCATCACACCTATTTACCTGAGATTTATTATTCCGGAATAAGGAAGTGTGGGAAATATTTACATAACGTTTTGCTGCTATGCAAAGAAGATATCCGCAAATATATCCTCAATAAATCGAGGTCTCCCTTCGCTTCTTTCAATATCAACAATGACACTTCTGATAAATTACCTTTGTTTAGTTTTTACATATTTGCATATATAAATAATAGGCATAGTTTATATACTTTTATTATATCAATATATTTAATATATTTCTGAAAGCTGTTTCTGAAGAAGAAAGCGCTCAGAGCTTTTAGAGAGAAATGTTAAATATCAGTATATAAATAAATGTTTGTTTTGATACGTCTCCATGGAATTGTGACGCGATATAAAGATAAGTCTGGAAGGAATTTGTCTGAATATTGACCCCCAGAATATGCAAATCAGACCAGCAACAGACAAATTTGTGTATTGTTTCTTCCCCGCAAACGTGTCCACAGTAATCTAATATGATGTAGTTTCGTCACTCAGTAAAGTTGGTCAGGCCGGAGTAACTGTCATAGTTTCAACGCCGTAATATGCAAATTGGCCTAAATTTCTGTCCAATTTGTATATTCTAATTATTCCATCTACGTTTCCACACAATATTTGATCTGTCCGGGTGACAGGATGTAGAGTGAAGGAGTTACTCTCATAGTTTCAATGGCGGAATATGGAAACTAGTCTGATTTGTGCATTATGGTATTTCGGAAATTGATAAAAAATATATTAATGAATTCCTCTCTTCATTAATATCTTATACGACTACTACTACGTGGATGGGGGTATCAACGATACATTTTATTAAAACAATATTGGTTGGGCAAACTTTCACTCAGGCAGAATCCGGGCGAAGCCGGATTATTTCACTAGCTGATAATACAATAATATATATTTTTTAAAAAGAACCAAAAATATGTTCTTCTAATATATATACATATAACATTTGGATTTCTTCAGTTTCCTAGTGAATATGTGGAAAAATGGGTAAATAAAAGAAGAACACGATGGTAAAATGAAAGATATTAATGGTAGAAGCAGGGAAATTAGTTTTGTAAACGATACAAAATACACTAATGTGACCATGATAATCATATTGTATAAGCGTGTTTGCCACTGTTAGTACTGTAAGTACACCACATGTCTCTACACACGTGGAAAGTAGTTCGTCTTTGCACTTAACAAATGACTGAGCCAAATTTGTTCAATCGCATTAAGTGGTGTGGTCGGAGTTGAGCACAAGAAATGGGAGAAAGTGGGGAGTTCATTGAGAAATATATGAGAATATATTGAGAATTACGAATTTTCCCCCGAGTCCTGGTTGTCCAAAGAGTTCAGACCCCGTACGAACATCCTTGTAAAACAGTTTTCAAATAAAATTGCAAATGTTCTATGAGTACATTAAATAATTTGCATAAAGTTCGTCAAAATTTCGAGCAGGATCTCTTGAACGGACCTTTCTGTTCCAAAAGCAAATCTTATTACCTTTATTGTCGAAGAGTGAGAGGATAAAAGCTAGCCTTTCGCCTATATAAGCGTTCTACAAATGATTCAGGATTTGTTGGTAAATAAATATAGGCTGTCTTACTTCAAGGTGACCAACCAACGATTCAGGAAAAAGAAGGCGGAACAATGGTGTTCAGCGCAGCAGCGGTGGCGGCCCGGGCGAATGCAGTGAGAGACCGTGGCGGAAGTGCCACCGTGCCCTGTCCCCGCTAGCCCTCCATCCATCTCTGACACTATGGATGATGGAGAACCCCTTATTAAAGCTTGAAATTGAAACAGCAAAGTTTATCAGCCGTTCTCACGCTCCACCTTCTCCTCTACCATCGCCGGGTTACATTGTACACTACACATAGTGCCACACAAACTTTTTTAATACACTATCTCGGCTTACTACCGACTTGACGGACACATCTAGGCCCTCCTTTAAAAAACATTTCTCACAACTATTCATTATATATCAACTGAGGGAAATAGAAAGTGTTATCATGAGAGAGTTGAATGGGGGGAAAGGAATGTGACTCAAATTGACTTTTTGTGTCATGTAATTCATGAGTAAATATTTTGGATGCCAAATATTTCAAATTAGTCATATACGAGCAGTTTTTATTTATTTTAAATTTATATATTATAGATACAAATATTTTAAATTTGAAAAAAACAAATTTCTTCAAAGAACATAAGTTACAAGCACTTCCCAAACACAATAAAGAAACAAAAAACAACAAATTCTCATATTTTATTTATTCAAACTTTACTAGCTATAACTAGAAGAAAAACAACCGGAAGAACAGACACACTGTTATAAAATTCTCGGGGCAACCACCACGGGATATATGGAAACACCAGGTTCCACTCTAGCAGGTACTGTAATGAGAAGGTAAACAAGTGTAATGACTTTTAGCCTTGAAATATTGATCCTGAAGGCCAAATTGATGAGACATAGTGAAGGAAGTGAGTCGAATGTTTACTTTGTGGCCAAAACGTTTCCCCAAATTGTCACAAGTCTGTCCAATGAACTAGCTTACTCACGCAACTTTCTCCCAGGATACAATAGGTTTATGAGAGTTGGACACGACATTAAATTAATTAAATCAGCAAATATACGAATATAGTAGGATAAAGATGTGACACTCAACTCATTTTATTATTTTTATATTTCCAAGGATGAAATTGAAGCGTACTAAAGAATACGATCAATGAAATGTACGAAAAGTTTCACAATTTAAACCTATACTCGTTTCAAATCTTATTTCACGTCCAAATATATTTGGTTTAAATTGTCTTACACTCAGCGGATTGGTGGCAGGATGGTATAAACTGTTGATCTTCGACACCCACCACCCTGGTTCGAATCCCGCATTGGGCACTTTTTTTTCCTTTAAAAAATGCGCTTCAATGGCCTCCGATTCTTGCAAAAGTTCAACCTCACCGGTTATAGTGCATGTAACCAAACGGGGCTATGGCACTTTGTAAATGTGCAAAGTCGAACTGCTTTCTACATGTGTAGACATTTGGTTCACCTACAGTAAAAGCAGTCACTTACTACCGACCATGATTATCACGGCGTAGTTGGGAAATGTACCGCCACCAAATGTACAATCGTACTGAGTTATCTGACATTTAGCGAGAATGGTGCAGTGGTGATAGAAATAACAGAAAACACGGAACTAACTAAAAAATAATTTACTTTCATTATTCCATTCACGCTCATCTTTTAAATTCCTGGTTGAAGAGCTGGAACAAAACAATGACGCATGCTGTAACGACATCCCTGGAGACAATTTGTCCCCGCGGTGTCAACTGCGTGACCTCATCATGACACGGAAGTGAGCAATCATCGTGTTGTTGTGATCACCAAGTTCCTCTCCTCGCATTCAAGTCAGTAACCTCCTATAAAACAATCAGCTTAGTACATATAAAAAAAAAGTTTGTCGTTCAAAGTGTTGAATCTGTTAGAGGAGTGTCTTCCACCTGTTTCATCTGTTTAATCTCCAAGCCGCTCTACTTAGAATTGTTACTGAAAACGCAATATGGATATGTAACTATTATATGCAACTCTATAACGATTTAATGCAACTATAAACATGAGCTATATATAAGAAATGTAAACTTTTTTTGACTCGTATATATATTTTAAATAAAACAA